>NQII01009501.1:12291-40201 GCA_002778355.1 Clitarchus hookeri | reverse complement strand
ATTTTTATGAAATTTTTTATGTATGCTCGGTAGGTCTGAGAATCGATTTATATATATTTTTTACACCCCTAAGTAATAAGGGTGGCCACCCCCAAACAACTTTTTTTTATTGTTTGAACAAAAGTTTTATTTGTTATTTTTTTATGATGTGGCATCAAAAAATACATACCCTCCTAAATATTCACTCTTCTACCAACCCTTATTTTTTTTATAGCGATATTAGTAATTTAATCAATTTTACCCTAGGTCGATAACTGATCAATTATCATCGATCATTTATCGATCTAGGTTACAATTTATTCCCACCAGGTGTCTCCCAGTGACACAGCACGGAGTAGCCGGTCTCCACTTTCTCTCACACAATAACCTTTCTCTTATTCATTTGTGCTCAGATCGTAGTAGTGACGTGTTTACAATTATATTTTCAATAATTAAGTGTACTTCTTAATTAACTTTATTATTGATCGCAAAGCTGTAATTGTTTGTATTTCCATTTTATTAATATTTATTAAATTATCTAATTTTATATTCCGTCATCGTCCACAGAGCTTCATGCATCTTCCACTTATATACCACATCCTCACACACTTACAATAAGTTATAGTTATTTTTTTCTAATACTATAATCACTAGAAATACTTTTTATGGCAAAACAACGTTTACCGGGTCAGCTAGTTAATATATAATAATTGTTCAACTTAGTTAACAGGTCCCAATATCATAAATCTACTATCATGAGGTAGAAGATTTGCAGTCTTTATTTATGTTTATTTCATCGGGTAATAAAGCAAGAATACAACATTTTATTTAATTTACTATATATTAGTATTTCTATATTAATAAACAGTAATTTCTAGTAAACCAATATTAATGCAAAAGTTTCAAAAAACCCACTCAATTATAATTATTATACATATGTAAGTTTAACTGAAAATAAGAATATTGTAGGTACATTACATAGAAATTCAATTTAACTCAATAGTTTAATAAAAATTCATAATGAAATAATACATGAAATGAATCGGTTTAGTAAAATATTTCATTTTCCTCGTATTGTGTGCGACATTCAATTTAAATAAGGTCTCTTTAAATGAACAGGAAAATGCAATGTGTGTTAAATATCGTTCAAGCGGAAGGAATATTCAAGATAACTTGATAGTAATATGTAGAAAAATTCCAGAAATGTAATATATTTTCATAGCAATAATGTTTTCCTGGCAGTATCTTTCAAAAGGTTTAAGACTGAAACCTTCACGTTATGATTTTAGTCTGCATTGAAGATATGTTGGCACATAATAATGTCGCAAAATGTATATCACTTAAAACCAACGTGATTAAATCTGCAATTTAAAAAAAGTTACTATATTGTAGAAGTGTCAGTTGGCCCTCTATTCCACTGTTTGCGTACAGATGTGTAGGAAATAGTTTGACAGTTAATAGAGATATGATTCTTATGTTCATGATTGTGTTTAAGTGTCAGGTGACATCTTTAGGCATGGCACACTAATTGTTGAATTTAACAAACATAATATATACAGCCAGTACGATAAGTTGGATTCAAATATTATAGCTCCATAGATATCATATGTAATACAAAGTGTAACGAGTCAACAATTCTCAGCTAAGAAACTCATTCACTCTAAATAACATAATTCCTGCTGTTAAGAGTAGTTTTGGTTTCTTATTTGCCAATTAAGTTTTGGTAATTTGAGGAATATGATATTCCAGGCAGCGCTATATGTCAAATGTCGGACACAATATACGAATAACCTATTTTAATTGCGAGCAATTTATGACAGCCCCACGAAGTTCAGTTGAAATAAGTTTATGTGCTCGGTAGATACAGATTACCAATCTAAAAGAGTTATAATGCTTTTTGATAAAATTGCGTCTGGTGTGCTGAAATAATTTATCGATAGAGTGGCCAAACACAGCAGTTTAAGTGTTGAGTATTTGCTGAGGCATAAGTGCTTGGTTTTTCAAGACATGCTACCATATACAGTGCCTGATAAACGAGGTCATTAATTAAAATACTATACATATTTACAATAGGCACAGCTAAGATACGAAGATTGGTTGAAATCTGTGAAACTGTTTGGTAGATAAATATTACTAAAATATTTTTGCAACCATATTTTAAGATTAACGTGGGTTGTCGTATAGTATTACTTGTATGTCACATTTTGTGGAATTGGTTGTGTGGTTTCGGAAATATGACAAATTTGTAGGCAATACCATCTGCGAACATTGAGGATGAATATGAACACAATACTGTATATTGAATACTAACAGTGTGGATCGAACATTATTTCTTAAATTCCGGCGTAGCGTTCCTGCGATATAACATGATAAACACTACTGTTTTGAAAACGAGCTTCCAGAATGCAAGCAAATTATAAATGTCGAATGTCCTTGCAAAGTAATATAACACTAGAATTATGAATATAATTTCACGAATTAAAAGTTTTTAGGTGATACAGAATCCCACACAGAGAAACGCACACACGTTTGACAGTGATCTCGTAAGCACAGCTTACCTTCAGAAAGTATGGTAGAAATCGCATAAGGAATAATTTAATCATTTTTAATCACTGAACATCGAATTTAACAGAATAATGTAAAATTTTTAGTGCGGTAATCATCGGTGATCTTACGTTTACGATGAGTTGGGCTAAAGTATAAACACTCTTATCAGAAGTTTCGGACACTAAAGCGAAACTGTCATATAAATTTCCCTCAGATAAACTGTCCATTGGCAGGCATTAATAGGGAGTGGACATTTATTGCATTTGCAACCTTGCGAATAGAATGTTAAACAGGTTTAGGAATGTCTCTGGCTCATCACTCTTCCTGAAGTTATGTAGCAAGAGCAGTAAGTGATGTGTGTCGTTGGGGTCTGGCAAGCAGTCGCTGTTACAGTTCATCTCTGAGGAATTCGAAGGGAGTGAGGTTGGTGATCTCGGCTTTCCAACAGACTGTGCTTTATGTTACGTAGCATTGTCATGCTGGAACATATTATTATCATCTCCGAACTAGTCCTCTACGGTGCAATACAAGAAGCTGCTGTAGATATACTTCTAGGCTTCCGCTTTTAACTTGCTCGATATTATGACAAGAGGATCAAGTCCCTTCTATGAAAACATACAAACACTCTCACCCCACCTTGCCGAATTCCACCTTGGGCACTATACAGGCCGGTATATAGCATTCACCACACTCAAACCCTCCCATCGGTCTGCCATATGGTATAGTGAGATTTATCACTCCAAATAACGCGTCTCCGGTGGTTCACTTTCCAATTGCGGTGCTCTTTACAGGCAGGTGCCTGATATTTGAACCGCAGTCTTCGTACCTACTGGTGCACACACATGGTGCGAGCTGCACAATCAGTGGCACTGAGGAATTCGCGACTGGTGATACCATACTGTGACATGCGATGTTCCTGTGCCACATTCTTCAGTGCTCGACCATCCCTGTCGGTTGACGTCCGTGGGCTACCCGGCCATGATGTTGTTGTGGCTCGCCTTCCCATTTCCTCTTCATAATCACTTCCACAATGGTTAACTTGGGCAACTTGAGAAGAGTGAAAATGACAATGACGGATTTCTTACTGATGTGGCAACCAATAACTACCCCACATTCGGTGTCACTGAGCTCCCAGGTCACAGGTCACATGTTCCGTCCACAGTAACTTGTAAGAAGTGATGTTCAAGTAAAGAACTAACAAAATCAGCAGTAGCTGTATGCTAAAGAAGACTGCGTACCGTGGCATAGGTTACNGGTTCACAGGTCACAGTTTCCGTCCACAGTAACTTGTAAGTAGTGATGATCAAGTGAAGAACTAACCAAATCAGCAATAGCTGTATGCTAAAGAAGACTGTGCACCGTGGCATAGGTTACGGCCATTAGTGGATCATTATACTCATTGCTCAACATATACACTAATCATAATGAACATTAACATACATGGTTCATTATTAAACAAAAAAATAACATCACTTGATGGGCCTACCACATTCAAGAGAAAACTTCTTGTTTCATTGTGGAGATATGAGTATAATCGACAACAGCTTGTCAGTACTGAAGGCTACAAATCAGAAAATGGAAATCAAACAAGGTTAAGGCTTCAAAAACATTTTGTCAGCAAACAAGCATTTAACCAACAATTATTAAGTTTAATATTTTTAATTATTTAATCTACCACCTCCATGACACTGTGCAAGGGTAACGAAATACATTTAATAATTATTTCAATGCCATTCACAAATAAACTCTGCCAAACTAGCGAATGAAAAAGTTAAAGTGAGTCAATATAAATCATAATCTTCCAAATACATTTTGTTTGCTTTATTATTTTATCTCCTTCAGTGGCACACATATACTAGGTATTTATGAATACATGAAACGTTTCCCTTATATCAAAATCTATTACACGTTTCATTACGCAAAGCCTAATTTCTGANCATTTATGAATACATGAAACGTTTCCCTTATATCAAAATCTATTACACGTTTCATTACGCAAAGCCTAATTTCTGATACTCCGATGCAATAACTAATTTCCTTTGCCTCACAGATTTTAAGATGTTTTCAAGGCCCTCGAAAAAATGTATTCTTGGTTTGTTCTTGCCAGCAGCTTTCATTAGAGAATATGCCCGGTTCCTCATTTATGTTACGTAACACATCATATATGAGGCGTGTTCAAATGAATCCCGTTAGATGCGCGACATGTGACGTATTGATTTGTAGTTTTCTAACGCGGATACTGAATTGTAACTATATGCGTGACGCATGTGCAATGATCTTCAAGTTTCCAGGTTCTTCATAACTAAATGCGCGCAGTTGAAACTGTGTTTCACGGTGGAAGTTTCCTTGGAAGATTTTATGGAAGCTGCATAGCTGCGTGTATGGATTGTTTTATAGAATAATTAACCGACTGCTGGCCATTTACATAAATTTTGTGTTAAATAGTCGTGTACAATTTTCCGTGGAAGATTCTCTACATAATAGGAAGCTTAACCAACCGTAGAGTGGGCGGTGATAGGTCAGTTGTCCTGAAAATTATTTCCTTTTGAGGAAAATTGTAAGGCTATTAAAATCTTTGAAGTCAAAAGCAAAAAGTATAAAAGTGTAGTTTATTTATAACACACCAAAACATTTTCAATTCTAGTATATATCCGTGTTTAACACGAACTCTTTCAGTTATCACAAAAAATGGGCACTTCATGCATTAACGGATATAACATAAGTTGTAAGTGAAATCCATCCTAGTATCGCATTTCTTATTTCATTTGTACAAATCTTATACTAGGATGCATTTTACTCTCAGATTATGTTGTATCCATTAGTGCGTGGAGTGGATTTTTTGAGATAGTGGTAACAGTTTGTGTTAGATGTGGATATTTTAAGAGATAAAAAATTGTTATGAATAAACCATATTTTCATGTTTATTTTTATTTAAATTAATTCTTATTTAATGACCTTATTATGTTATCAAAATGAAATAAATTATACGACTGCTGTCTTCTCTAAGTGTGCCCTATCACCACTCACTCTCTGGTTGGCCAAACTTTCTACCATGTAGAGAATATTCTACTTGTATCGCAATACAGGTTACTCAACAAAATATTGCAACCATACCTGCTTGCATGCAGGTCCAGATAGCAGTTATTGTAAAATTTTCCACTAGAAAATTGTATCATATCACATGGTTTATTAAATATATAGTAATTTGCTTCCACCGGAGATTTTATTCGCAGCAACAGTATTCGTGTCATTCAGGGTAGAAGAATTTGCTGCGACTGTAAATCTACATCCATTATATATTATTTACATGCTCACTGGCGTATTGGAAGTAGCCAACTTCTGCCTGGGCACGACGCCATATGAACTCGCATTCCAGATATCTACGGTTCGAATACTGGTGCGGCTAATTTTATTTCTTATTTCAAGGGTTGTCCAAAACCACTCTAGACGATCGCTGGTTCCTCAATAAAGGCCTGGTCTGCTGTTTGGTGTTATTTTAAAACGCGATCTATGTACTTAGTTCAAGCTACAACTATGGCAGCGCTTAGTTGTACACTTGGAGGCAACAATCGCCAGAGCACTGCGCGCGTACACAGAGGAAAACTAATTACATTATTTGATTTCACATAAACGTCGTGGATTACAATCGTAATAGTCAGTCAGTATATATAACAGTGAGTGTCTCCTCTATCTCTCTCTATATATATTTATGTATAATCTAACCATCGGAATATCAGTACATGTTGTCATTAAAAAAACATTTGATCCAAAGTTATTGAGAAAAAAAAAAATGTATATATATTAAATGCAATAGGCTTCTATGACAATTTTATAAATCGATAAAAATATTTCTAGTTTATCGTATTACTTAACGTATTCACTAAGATATCAGGGTATCGGGATCAATTAACTAAATCGGAACGAGTTATTTACTTGTGTATGTATAATGTAGTGTTTTATTGGAGTCAGGTCTACAATTAACTAGCTTCTGTGGTTCTGGTTCTGCAGCACCCACTATGTCTGTACTCGTGTGGTTTACTGTAACTTTACATCAGTAACAACTCTATATACTTCATGAATTACCTGTAAAGTTTGCGATTTGAAACCCATTACTATATTATTGCAAAAAAAAATATCTATTAAGAAAACTGAAATGTGTACACCAATATGAAGTCAATTTCAATAAGCACAGTTATGTCGTAATTTTACATTATAACGTTCATCAGACAAAATGAGGGAGCAGAATTAGCTTAGCATATGTCATATAAATATGTGTGTACTGTTGTAAATTGTGTGACTGAGCTAGTTATTGTGAGAGAATGTACTTGTTGACAGGAGAGAATCTGCCATGGCCGCCAGTAGCATATCCATGCTGGCCTTGCTGCTGCTGATGTCCGCTGTAACACCAGGACTCAGTACAGAGGGCGAAGGCTCGGTAAGCACGCCACATATCTACAACTCCTNAGTAAGAAATTCCCACATTGTAACCTAATGCCTCCTTCTCGGCTGTGGCTGACCTCCCGTGGCGCAGTCGGTTAGTGCGCCACTGGTCTGGATGCGGGAGGTTCCGGGTTCTAATCCAAAGTAAGGCGGTGGTGTTGGTTTAATTTAGGTCATTACCTATTTGTAAGCCGTCTCCTGATAAGCCTTCAGGCCCAACACCGGGGTAAGTTAATAAGCATTTTACAATTCATTTCTCTGCTACGTTATGTCTGCCGCATCAAATAGTCATCACGTACAGAAACTTCAGTATTACTTTTCGCATTTACGATCCATTGATAAAAACAATTTGCCGTGGGTTGTACTGTTGTCTATGTAGATGATACTCACATATTGCTTATTAAGTATATCGGAAATGGCTTCCAAGTTTTACTTTCTTAATTGTTGGCAGTGAGGATTGATGCTCTCTTTCTTTAATTTAAATACACGGCTAATTATAATTTAGAATAGAGTTTCACAGACTTGTCAACCGAGAAAAAAACACAATATTAAAATGAACCTCGCTTAACCCATCTGCCGATATGTTAGGAAAGTGTTGATGGCGGTGCAAGTAGACTGGCGCCACCAGTATGTATGTAGCTAGGATAGTAAGCATGAGTTGGTGTTTAAACATACTTGTGCTGTGATTACAGCAGGATCATACGTCGACTGCCCTCATCACCGCCATGAGAGAAGTCAGCCGCGCCCTGGAAGGCTTCGGCGACGCAGTGCAAGAAGGTCTACGCCAGCAGAGACAGAGCAGTGACGCCTTGACAGACCTGCACACGCTCACAGCTACAGTGAGTGTATAACCAACAAACCTAGATGCTGCCAATAGGGAAAGAGAAGGAGGTAGTGTAAGTGTAGTGTACTCAGGATCATTCTCAAATACTTGCCACTATAAACAATTGCACTCTTATGTACTTACAAGCTACAGTAAACTAAATGCATGTGTATTACGAACTTTGGAAATAATTCTCACGTTTGGCTGTGAACTTGCATACATTTACTGTAGTGTCGTCTACTGAAAGTTTTGCTGCTTTAAAAGAACGCAGTTTTGAGTGTTCAATTGCTCAATTTGTTTGATTTGAGTTCGTAGAGACCTATAAATAATTAACCTTCCTCATTTCATTCAATGCTTTTTATAATAAAATTCGTAGAGTTAAAATATGTTCTCTTTGTTGAAGTCGGTTTATATTTAAGATGGTAGTCAAACCTAAGAAATATAATGTACGTTACTGCCTTTATATATTACCTGTCTAATATTACTTTTCAATTGACACTATAATTTATACATTCTGATACCCGCTTATCTTGTGCGCCAGGTAATGGAAATGTAATTTAATTATGAAAATATCGTGAAAGTAATAGCTTCTTGTAACATTTTTTATGTGACAGGTTTTGCGAGTCGAAGAACGAATAAATAAACAAGATGGAAAGATTGAATCCCTGAAGGAAAAGATTGAAGACATAACAAAAGTAGGATACTGTTATTTTTATTTACTTAAAATTAAGAATTAACTGATATTACTTATGAGCTTACTTTTCCCTTCATGGACGAAAAATAATTTTTAACGAAGTTCTTGAAAGCTTAGATGGTAAGTATGCCTTAACGTTTCATTGACAGCAATGTCTTTAGAAATCGAATGCGACAGCAGTGACACATCTACAAATACATACGTACCTTACCTAGTACTCGAACCCAGAAAACCTCTTCCCATAATCTAGCGTGCAATCTACTGTATTACGAAGGTAGGATTCAGAGCATGAACTAGACGTAATCAGTATAATTATATAAAATAAAAGGTTTAATAACGTGACATATTTACAGGGCAACGATTTTTTATCTGAGCCATTTAAAACATATATGTTTACATCTCCTACTGTAGCGCTATATGTGCAAAGATTTTGGTGGAAATTGGTTTACTGGTTCCTGAGATTTGGCATAATATCATCATTTTTTTTATTTCTACCGTACAGCATTTCCTAAACAAGATGCTCTGTTTGAGAAGATTATAATACATACTGTCAGCATATAAAATTAATTTATGATAGTTAACGTAGCTTTGTTTGATAAAACATACTTAGCTAAAATATTTATGAAGTAGCTATTTTCATAATGGCTTTCCGGCTTACTTAAAACAAATAAATTATTATGGCCTATGATAGTACAACTACTTCGCCAAATTTTATAGCAATGGCTTGATTTTTTCCCTTTATATAACACAAAAATTTATTTCAATGCAAGGTTATCTTACAAAATGGGGTTAAACTTAAGCTCTGTAAATCCTTATTTTTTGGTAGTAATAGATGTTGCCAGAATACAAAGTTAAGTAGAAGTTAGTTTCGCAGATTCGTAGCAATAATGTTTATATTGCTGCCGTTTTGAAAGCAGGATGCTGACCGACTATAAACACATTAACTTACATGGCTTGCTGTGGTACCACTTGCTGCCAAACAAGGTACTTCGTGTCTTTATTATACAGAATGACTGAGTGCGGACTTCGTGTAGCCACATTATATAATTGTATTCTGCAAGCATAGAATATTAAGTTGTGGTTGATTATATGGTTTCGACGATTTAGCACACTTAGATAAAATAGCTGTATGTTTGCATTTTCGAAAAATGTGCCATATATATATATATTATATATATATATATATATATATATATAATATGGTTACATAGTATACCATAATATTTTTTACGTTCCAAATGTGACGAGAATCGGTACAGAAGTTCTGGAAATTTATAGTAAAAGCTATATATATATTCATGTTGTGCTGTCTTCCAAAATGTCTGACCAACAACAATATCCATTACTAAATTCGATATCTACATTATTCACTATAAACATACGAAATTTGGGAATATAGTTAGAATGTTTTTCGAAATATGACATAGCTCTCTAACCTTTACCCATACACATTGATGTACACACCAATTTACACACCAATGCACGCACACATGCACTGACAGGAAAGTGATCTTATGATCCTTTCTTTCCTTCAGAAATTTGGGCTGGAAATAGCACATTATTCGGCAAAAAATTAAAAATAATCTATAATATTATTTTTATATTTTAATTAAAATCTTTTTATGCATTTGCAAAAGCTAGAAAACGAGATAACCAATTAAAAATATTTTGCTTTCATTAACTAGATAGGTATTTTAACACAAATAATTCAATGAAAGATTTACTTCTTTCTCGTTTTTATGTTTCCAGGCCTATCTTACTAATTTTCACGTAAGATATATGAAAAAATTTTTTTTATATATATCCACAGTTTATTGACAGTAATACTTAAAAACTGGATATTGAACAATGTTCTTTAAATGAAGTGGCAGATACTAAGAAATCACAGACATATCATGTACCTAAAGAAGAGATCAAAACGGTAGTTCACTATGGAAAAGAACCCGGGATGTGGTAGGAGCGAACTGACATTCCCTTATGACTGTGAATAATTAATCAGCTTTTATGATAAAACTTATGTCCCAGGAATCATAAAAAAAAGTTGTGCGAAAATCGTGTGATACAACAGCTCCCACAGAATGACATTTAACACCTGCCTCGAACAGGCGCACGGAGGTGACATGTCTAATATTAATAGAAATATAAAAACGGTGTGTCTGTGTGTGTGAGGATGAAGAAGGGGGTGTTATTCAACTCGTAATTACGACTCGCCACTCTACCTGTAGCAGATATGAGAGCTGTGAACATGAGATGTAAGGTATTGTGATATATACGTATTTGGTCTCACTATGGGACTATAATTTCTGATTATTATCGTCCTCCTTTTTTGGTCAAACGTGCGGCTGGCAACGTTATAGCATGTATCGGATCAAATTCCAGTTTCTCCTTTCAGCGGTTTCTATTGCAAGAAAGGTGAGAAGCAGGAAATATTGGGCAGTATCTCTGGATACAGGGGTATTATGTTCACAACGGTGGGTTGTTCTGCACCACTCTGGGCAAACAGTGCAGCTGCGGGTTTTCGGATGTTTACACTGGCTATAACGAAATGTGCAATTCTGTTGCAGAACTGTAGATGTGGTAATTGAGTCAATATAAATCAGTGATTTGTAAATTTATGTGTAACCAGTCTTTAAATCTAGTAAACAATACTGATACTCTGAAAAACAAGGAAGGGACCACAGTTAAAATTAATATCACACTGCAAGCGAGGTTGGCAAACTGTGCGGCAGCTCAAGTCGCAAAATGTGTGACTGTCGTGCTGAAGATTGCGGGTTCGAGTCTCGCTTTTGACTTATTATATTAAATAAATTAAAGGGTTATATCACAACAAAAAAATAGAAATACTGACTTTTAATTAATATTGTGTTTGGTCAGTAAAACATTCTCTATGTTAGCAGTGAAATGACACAGGTGGCTCAAGTGGTATTTATTCCCTAAGTCTTAAAGGGAGAAGTAGATTGTCCACTGGAGCACTGCACCTGACTGTACTGTACATCACGCAGAGTTCATTGGAAATAATTACAGTCGCTACCACAATTGACAATAAAGTACCTTTTTGTTTCGTTTGAAAGAAGAAAGCATTACTAACAATAAAAATATTTTGCAACTATTTAAAATATTTTAATTATTAATAATTGTCCATTTTTTATTGACAGGGAAAAACATTTTCATTCGTATAAGTTTATAATGACATTTTGCAAAAAAAAAAAAAAAAAAAAAAAAAAAAAAAAAAAAAAAAAANGTCAATCATAATAATTGAGGGGTTTATTACAAATGTCCAACAAATCAGTTTTTACTAGCTGTTCACGGAACACGAATAAAAGCATAGATTTGTTATGCTAGGCTTGTAAATTCTCATTATTTTATTAACTTTTCCTTAAACATCAAGGATTATGTCGCTAAAGTGATTATGGTTTAAGCATGTGAAGTTTCGCTGGGGTGGGAGAAATTTGTTCGACTGATCGGGATTGTTGCAGAATTCTACGAAATGTTAGTTTCCTAATATTGGCTGAGGATTCTCAAGTCTCGAATCTTAGCCACTTTGAGTCAGGGAGCTGAATCATAAGCAGGTGGAAGGTTCATTTCTGAAGGCATGCGAAACTTCTTCGCAGTTATCTTATGACAATTACAGAGTTCATGATAGGAGTGTCTCAATATGACACAAGCATTATCACGAGAGACTTGCATTGCATGAACTGCTTGTAGCTTGAAAGGTGGCTTAGGAGTTTTCATGAACATGCTGTCACTGCTCTTGATAAGTTACTAGCACGAGCTGTAAGTATCTTCTAGTCTCACGTTCTTGGCATTTCAGCTGTTGCAGTATTCTTTTATGTGTCTAGATCAAAGAAAGTCTTGATCATTAAGCCACAAACTGGCAACAAGTAAATCACTCTTTCTAATATTTGCAAAACGTGAACCAAACAATACAATAAGTAAGCCATTGTTTTGTTCTTGTTTTGACCAGGACAGCCGTCGCTGATCAAAACATGTTCTGCCTTACGATCATTGGGCGAAATGTTGTTGATGTGATGGAGAATCATAGACGTAACTTGGTTAGGTCCTTCCTTTCCTCGTGTTTCCAATATCTGTATATGGTGACGTTGTTATCCTCCAAATAATGCAGTCCAGATAGAACGTACCACAATTGTCGTGAATAGTATACAACGTTAGAAGGTGTGCGAGGGAAAGGAAAATTTTGCATTTAATCAAATGATAAGCNAATTGTCGTGAATAGTATACAACGTTAGAAGGTGTGCGAGGGAAAGGAAAATTTTGCATTTAATCAAATGATAAGCACGTTATCAGGCCTTGCTGTGATTGTAAACTATACAACTTTTGTCATTCAAGAACGCCTCGGCTTTTCTCAAGTGCACGATTGTGTGGGTTTCCAGGTGACTGTCAGTTTCAGCAGCATTAAGATTTTTTTTTCAAGGAATCGCAAATTGTTCATGTATCATATCTAAGATATCCTAAGAGAATATAGAATGTAATAAAAACAGTACAATATNGATATCCTAAGAGAATATAGAATGTAATAAAAACATTACAATATGTTTTGTAGGGAAAATTAATGTGATAGAAACTGAGAAACTTTGCATTCATATCCTTGATAGTGAGATCTTCTGGTAAATAACGACTGTCCGGATTATCTCACAAAGAGTAGTGATACTTCCTGGCGGGATATGGTTTAACGTCATGTTCAATCATAGAAACAACTGGTGCAGGCGTTTTATTCAGCCTGTTGTCGTGTTTCCCATGTTTGTCTTTGGGAAATAACCCTTCCATTATCAAATTATTTGGCAGTCTTGTGAGGCTGTCTTTGAAATACTGTAAAGAATAAAGGAAGTATTTTGACATACCTTGACGTCCCTCCCGTTCATACGGATTTCGTAACTGTACGACGCTGTATGGTCCTCCTTCTTTCCAAATCCTGGGTCCGTGGATGATGCTGCGTGATATCGTTAACCGCGATTAATCCAGATAGATTAGCATCTTGGTCCTTTTTGGAAGCAATTGTGTTGAAGTTATTCATGAATTTGTGTCGAGCTTCCTCCCCAATTGCCACAAAACAATGTAGCCTGGAGCACTTGGCAACAGACAATAATAAACCAGGTATTTATCAATAACCTTCGTCGCTGATGTGATCCAATAATACGAAATATATTATTGTTATCATAATAATGTGAAACAAGTTAACTAACTAACATGTAATAATAACAATAACGTAAAGAGTAGTAGGTTCATTGTACAATGACAAGGAAGTGTAAGATCATATACGCGGAATGCAACAACAAAAGGAAGACACGTATTGCCGTCTGTGGGTTCGTTTTATAATGCGGGGCAACATAACAAACCTTGGCCAATAACAGTGGATGCTATTGACGTCATTGGACATCGCCATAACCAAGTTATCTCTGCATTACAAACGTGCATGTCTGCAAATAATCTTTTGATGTGCTTTTTTTACCGCATGCATTAAGAGGTTATAGACACGATGAGAAACTACAGCAGTGGGAGGAATACAATTTATCTGATAACTGTATCCACGTCCGTGTCATTTTCGAATAGGCCGTAAAAGAAATGAAAAACTAACAAACCTTCAGTTTTCTCTCATTGCATGGTGTGGGACTATATTACCCACATGAATTATTTTTCCTAACCTGCAACTTTCGCGTCCCTTATAACGTTTTATTTTTCATCATTTTTGACCTTTTACTTGGCCACTCCGCTACATTTTCATCCACAATAACACATCAAATCACGAGGAACAAAATACAAACACACTGTCGACTTGACTGCGAGTCAGAATGACAGTGAAGAAGCAGAGTCCTCTACAATATGTGCAGGAACCAGAGGACTAGTCGTGTTCTTGCCATCAACGCACATGGCGTGTCGGGTTTGTGCGGAACCACACATATTATAGCTGCTTCTAACGCCTGACTTATTGGGGTTTGACAGGAACGGACATGTAGCAAGGTGACTGCCCCACCCAACACACAGACGGCACTGATCTTATACTATTTCTGACTTGTCGTGTTTTTGTAATCAACCACACTTGTGTTTTAATTGAAAGTATTAACAAGAAGGTACTGAAAACTAACGAGCCTACTTTTCTCTACATGGGTGTAAATAAATTGTAGTGAATTTGTTAAATGTTTAGATGGTAGGTAAGCGTTAACGTCTCATTGACAGCGATATCATTAGAGATGAGACCAGAAACACGTCAGATATTATCAAGACAATTAAAGTAAAATACACTAGTCATTTATCCGGGATTCTAATTTAGAAAAACTCATCAAATTAAGCTTGTGTGACAGACACGGCATCATAGAGGATGGGTTCAGAGCATCAACTTCGGATGCAATCAGTGTAATGTATTAAATTATAGCGTTCACTGACCTAAAATATGTGCATGGCCATTATTTTAAAAACAAGTGTCTCAGCAATTATAACCACACAAGTTTACATAACCTACCATAACACAAGTTGTGTGAAAAATTTGCTGGAAATCTGTTTATTGGTACCCGAGATAAGACAAAAAAAACGTATTCATAATCGGTGCTATCTTACAAAACTACNCTGGAAATCTGTTTATTGGTACCCGAGATAAGACAAAAAAAACGTATTCATAATCGGTGCTATCTTACAAAACTACGTAAAAAATTTTCTCTACCGTATGCGTTTATTAGATACTGTCAGCATAACATGTTTGGATGCATTTTAGCTCAATTGTTAAATAGATATGCCAAAAATATCAAAATATGTATATATGGCCGTCATTTCAATCATGTAACTTTACACGACCTTCTGTACTTGTGCAAATTTTTGTTGAAATAAGTAATTTTATTCAGGAAAAGTTACAATTATGTNCTTTACACGACCTTCTGTACTTGTGCAAATTTTTGTTGAAATAAGTAATTTTATTCAGGAAAAGTTACAATTATGTTAATTTACTCAGTGAGGCTACTTTGTAAAAAATCCTGAAAAAATGTGATCTCTGTATGCATATCGGTTGATTATTCCTCGAGTTATGGCATAAAAATTCACTGATCACATCCCGATCTNATGTGATCTCTGTATGCATATCGGTTGATTATTCCTCGAGTTATGGCATAAAAATTCACTGATCACATCCCGATCTTCATAAATAAAGGGCCAAAATTGTATATGTTAGCACATTCAAATATTATCATAGATTAAGTATACAAAATAAATTTNTCATAAATAAAGGGCCAAAATTGTATATGTTAGCACATTCAAATATTATCATAGATTAAGTATACAAAATAAATTTTAAATATTTTACACAGTTTCGTAGATATTGCACACCAAGCTGTTTGTATACGCCCCATTCAGAAAATAAGAGTCTTACAAAATTAAAACATATACATTTTTATAGCCAACCACAGTAAATGTTTGCCAAATTTGAAAAAAAAATAAGTTAATTGCTTCCCTAGATACGGCATAAAAACTGCATTCGTTAGGTGTAATTTGTATTGCAGTTTCGTTGATAAAAAATTCTGGACTATTATATTAATATTACCGTCATTATGNCTTCCCTAGATACGGCATAAAAACTGCATTATTTAATGCGGGGTTATCTTACACGAGGATTCGCATAGATAATTTTGGTGGATTTAACTGATACAGTCAGTATCCACCGTTAGGTGTAATTTGTATTGCAGTTTCGTTGATAAAAAATTNTTTGGTGGATTTAACTGATACAGTCAGTATCCACCGTTAGGTGTAATTTGTATTGCAGTTTCGTTGATAAAAAATTTTGGACTATTATATTAATATTACCGTCATTATAAAAATTAACGTCCCTAAATCTCTTAAAAATTTATCACTTTACATAGCCTGCAATAGTGCTAAGTGTTTGCCTTATTTGGTAGAAATCGGTTTTTTTTTTCGGAGATAACATAATCTTAAGTTGATGAGTGAGACTATTTTACAAAATAGCGGACCATAAGATTTTGCGTGAACACATTTGATTGTTGTAACACATACAGTAAGTATGCAAAGTTTCATTGTAATCAATTACATGGTTTCGACGATATAACCTAAAAAACTAAAATATTTATATCGCCACCATTTTAAATAAGTGTCTGACAAATTTAAATCATATGAATTAACATTACTCAACCACAGGACTTATTGTTTGCATATTTGATACGAATCGGTTAATTGTTTCACGAGTTATTACATAATAACTGTATTTATTTGTGTGGCCATATCATACAAAATTTAGGGAAAGGAGGCTCCGTATAGGCATATTTGATGTTTGTTATACACACTCCCAGTAATCAATGAAAAAGTTGGATTTGATTATTAGTTTTTGAAGATATATAATACTATGCTAAAGTATCAAGATGTCCGCCATTTTAAAAATAAGTGTGACATACATGAAACATATATTAGATATCAACTGCGGCAGTACTACTTGTTTGCCAAACTTGGTAGGAATTTGTAAATTGTTCCTGTGAAATTACTCTAAATTCTTTAAATTCATGTAGCACTGCCTTACAAAATGGATGACAAAAGTGGTTGTGTTGGCTTATTTGATGCATGCAATAGATTCTGTCAGGGTACAAAATTTGGTTGAATTTGGTGAAATGGTATGGTAGGTTTGCCAAATAAAACTTAAATATTTGTATGGCCAACATTTTTTATATACATGCCTTATTATGTTTAATTACTTATAGTTACCGGGTCTATCATAGTGTTTCTTAAGTGCCAAAACTAGCGAAAATTGGTTTAACAGTTTACGAGATATAAATTTGGTTCAAAGTGGCCAAAATTTATGTTAGTTATAACAAAAAAAAACAATATTTGTATTACCACCATTTTTTAAATAAGTAANTTATGTTAGTTATAACAAAAAAAAAACAATATTTGTATTACCACCATTTTTTAAATAAGTAATTAATTTAAATACATTAGTTACATTTACCTGGACAATCATTGTATTACTTACGTGCCAAATTTGNTTAAATAAGTAATTAATTTAAATACATTAGTTACATTTACCTGGACAATCATTGTATTACTTACGTGCCAAATTTGGCGAAAATAGGTGTAGTAGTTTTCCAAATATAACATAACAGTTTTTTTATCTTTTGATGCTATATTCCAAAATGGCGAACGGAAAACAATATACACCTCTCAATGTAATTCTTACAACTTACGCTGTCAGCATACAAAATATGGTTAAAATATGTGTAGTGTTTTTCGAGATATAACATATCGCCCTAAAATATCAAAATCGCCGCCTTTTTGAAAGTAAGTACACGGCGTGGTCGAAGTCAAGTGTCCTTACTTATATGTGTACCGAGTTTGGTGAAATTTGGTTCTCGTATTCAATAATTAAAAGGAGTGACACACACATTTACAGACACAATCATACACACAAACACACATACACACATCCGCAAACATATACACAGAGAGACAGGAAAGTAATCTCATAATCCTTTCTTTCCTTCGGAAAGTAGGCTAAAAAAAAGCAACAGTGTTCACAAAAATTTTAAATACCATTAAATTTCAGTCATTAAAAAAATATTTGTAACTAAAATGGATATCCATAAAAGCAATTATATAAAACATTTTTTAATATTTTACATAATATGCAATTATATAGAATAAGAGTACCATGGTCTTTCTCGATGAAGAAAATGGGATTTGCAAAATATACTTTGTTAGGGATTCGAATATAACTGATTCTAGTACAACCAAAATTAAACTTCCATTATACCGAATAAAACAATGTTTCTCAGTAATCTGTTTACTTAACAATTTAATAATTCCCCTTCTACAACAATTGCACAGCAACAAAATACACCTTCTGAAAAAAAACAACAAACAAAACAAAAATTCTTACTGTCAACATGAGAAATCAAAACATTTTTCAAGGAACATGTTTGGTGAAAGCAATATCCTCCCACCTTTGATGATACATCAAACCCTCTTGTTACTTTCCAAATTACAACAGTCACAAACATTACCGGGAAGGTTTCTTCACTCCTCTTCCACTCCTTGTGGCACAACCTTTGGATACTGAAGGAGAGACATTTCTGAATAAGACAAGACAGCCCTGCCAAACACACGCCTTAGCAGTTTTTGAC
Source organism: Clitarchus hookeri (assembly GCA_002778355.1). Classification (NCBI taxonomy): domain Eukaryota; kingdom Metazoa; phylum Arthropoda; class Insecta; order Phasmatodea; family Phasmatidae; genus Clitarchus; species Clitarchus hookeri. The sequence continues at coordinate 21,594 of NQII01009501.1, read as the reverse complement.
AATTTGCACCACTCTTTCCCAAAAACCACCCGACCGTGCATATCATGGAAGGATGAATTTCCATTTATTTCTCATGAGTGATCTTTCCGTGCAAAGATCTTCCCAGTCGATGGAAGAAATCATTGTATGTACTCCAACAAAGTTGGTACCATTATCGCCGTAAATAATTCGTGGTCTTTCATGTCGAGTAACAAACTGCCTCAAGTTTGCAGAAATGCTGCGGTAGATAATGATAAAACCAATTAAATATTAACTGCTCTGAACACAGTGCAACAGATATCCTCCGAAGCATGAGAAAAATGATATACATCCTTCCTACCCTTCAGGTTTACGGTTGTTTTTTTTAATATATTTAACCTTTATAACTTTTTATTCAAGCAGATAAAAACAACCATCAGAAGGCGGAGAACAAACCTGAAGTAAGTGTGGTGTATAAAGGTGAACCCAAATATTTTTTAAATTTCATATAAATTATTTACGCTTCAAAAACCATTATTTTTTTACCAACAAGGTATCACACAACTTTAAATTGTTAACTTTAAATGGTTTAAACAATTATCGCAAAACACCTTTGAAAACAGTTAAAACACACAAATATAACGTTACATAACTTCTTCCCTTCTTATGTCACCTCGCCCCCATACCTATTTCAAACAGAGGGAAAATCTCCCTAAATATCGGTCTCCAAAACCAGGTTCTCTCAGTCTTTCATAAGCCCTGAAAATGTATTTTGATACTAAATTCCTGGTTTGTATAAGTACTCCTTCCTTCGATATCTTATTATTGGTCAGTTCAAACCGCCGCCGTGCCCTGGTGGCCGAAAGTCGTCTGCTGGAGTGGGCTTGTGAGGGGAGTGAGAGCGGGGTGATCACCGCGCCACATGCCCTCCCCTAATAAAAGTTCTTATCAGACTGGTTCGGCAGCAAGACGCGACCCTAGGTGCTCCGAAGAGGGCCCCGTTTAATCACCAGGTATGGTAACTTTCAGCCTTCATTCTTGACGGTTGAAACTTTGTATGGGTAAATGTGACACCCCGTCACATCCTCCTTCTCTTGAAAGCGCAGCATGTAGCATAGAAAATCCACGCTGGGTCTAAAACTCCACCACGCCGGGTGGCCAGTCCAGGCAGTGAGTCCTCTCTGCCTTGTAGATAACGGTGAACTGCAGACTTCAGGAACCAGGTCTCTTAGATACCTCGCCAAACCCAGGCAACTCTTTTGAGGGTGACATATTCGTTGGAACAGACTCTTTGTAAAATAAAGAGGGTTGAAGGGATCAACATGCAAATATATAAAAATACGGGACTGGTTTAACCCTTTTAAATAATGCTAACTTTTAGTTAGGCGCTAAAACTCTTTAAAACTTTATAAAACATATTTCCTTAAAGCATACATTATAAAATACCATTTCTTTTGTATGATGGAAACATCTACCCGTTTACATAATCACCTTTTAAAACTTTTCACAAAAAAATGTTCATAATATTTATATCACTCTCTTTTTTTAAAGTTTTCTTTACAGATATAATGATAATTTACAATCTTTTTTCTTATATTTCAGAGAAACAGAACCTTAAATATTGGATAGAAGGAGTGGTGGAAGTATATAAAAATTACAGTATATGAACAAGAATAATTTAACACTGGCTAATAAGCAACTTTTCAGACTTGTTTGGAGTATTTGGGCTAGCAATTAGCAACGTGGCCAGAGTTAAAAATCTGACATTTTTAAAGGACAGTTCTATTTTACGGCCAACATAGAACTGAAAAAGTATGATTTAGAGCTAAGGTGATAAGCTTTAATTAACAATAAGTCGCCAGGCCTTAGACTCACATCTTTACACAGTCTTAGTTTTATTACTAATTTTTTATGGTATTGTACCAAAGTACGTGACACTTTTATCCAAATGTTTACAAAGTCTCCTTTTGCCGTATTCTCCTAACAAATAAACTGAACAACCAAAAAAAAAAAAAAAGTACACCTGCCTAATATTGTGTAGGGACCCCCGAGCACGCAGAAGTGCCGCAAGACGATGTGGCATGGACTCGACTAATGTCTGAAGGTATGCAGGAGGCAATTCACACCATGAATCCTGCAGGGCAGTCCAAAAATCCTATCTGTGCTAATTTGAGAAAGGGTTGCACATCTGTCACGTTTAATGATTCTCGTCAGTTGTCGTTTGTCCCGTTATTTCACGATCTTTTTCCGGCCGCAGCGATGCTGAGGTTGAGGTGTTGTCCAAAAATCCTATCTGTGCTAATTTGAGAAAGGGTTGCACATCTGTCACGTTTAATGATTCTCGTTAGTTGTCGTTTGTCCCGTTATTTCACGATCTTTTTCCGGCCGCAGCGATGCTGAGGTTGAGATGTTTTAGCGGATTCCCGATATTCACGGTACACTCGTGAAATGGTTGTACGCGAACATCCAAATATGATCACTACCTCTGAGATTCTTTGTCCCATCTCTCGTGTGCCAACTATAACACCACATTCAAACTAACTTACATCTTGATAACCTGCCATTTTAGCAGCAGTAACCGATCTAGCTGCCGACCGCATCGCTTTACTATAATTGGTTCCCTACCTCTCTTATTTGCACACGCACGCCTGTGCCAGTTTTTTTGGCTCTTCAGTGTATTTTGTAATGACCAAGTGTTTAAGAAAGGATGAAGCAAACGCCGACCAAGGAAATCTTCAGCGGGCGTGAATTTATGAGTGGAATGGATAACATTATTTAATAATAAAAACAAAATATATAAAACTTCGTCCCAATGACGTGTATCAGAATTAAAACTTCGTAATGCAATCTTAATATTCATGTTAACAACCTCAGTAGTACGCTGATGTCTGCACCATTTTTACACCCCACAAAAAACCAAAGCCTCGAAATTCACCTGACAGAAATTAAATGGTATTTTCCTTTACCTCAAACATGGGCGAAACAAAAAAAAATCATACAATCTTTGCATAAATAATTTACTAATTTCAAAGGCTTTTATTGACCGTAAAGGAAAGAAAAAACTAAATTTGCTAAATCTATCTATTGAGAGGAATACACAGAGAAAACCAGAGGTACTTCTAAGTAAAGTTCTTATACATCTAAATATACCCGTTCCCGTGGACCGGAGGCTACAGATTCTGCGTATTTTCCTTCAGGTTTCTGTGATTTTGTTGTTGCATGTTGACACGCTTCACGCACTTTAAAACATCCTTCTAAATGCCTTCAGACTCTTGGCAACGTTAATAATTCTAGTAGACGCGAAATGGTTTTGTCCGGCCCGTGTGTCCTCTAAAATACGATTCATTATAATACTTATATCCCACACGGGCGTAATTCCTTTGGAACAAGAACTCTAGATTTCCTTCTTTTTTCGTCCATTCGCCTAACAACCCCTTATAACCAACATAAGCAGTTGTTCCTTGTGTAATTTCAGCACGTATTTGTCTACCTTCTGGGTCAGATTTTTGATACCCCTTTAAATACACGCACACTTGTGAAATTTTGAAGAGTACTTATTTCTACCTCATCCGTGCACTCGGTTGTATTGATATGATATACAACATGTATTTATGTTTGCGTGACCCCTTTATATTCATCTTCACAAAAACAACGAGAAAGTGCGTCCGCGACTGCATTTTCTGTGCCTTTTATATGTTGTACGTCAAACTTGAAATATGACAAACGCACTAAACATCTAGCGAGACGTCCATCATGTTTTTGAGATGTTAATAACCAACTTAACGCTTGATTGTCGGTAAACAATTTGTATGGTGCGTAGTCTAGGTAATCAGCAAAGCGCTCCATCGCCCAAATACAGCTAAGGCATTCTTTCTCGTAGAGGGTATACTTTCTGTCTGAACTCGCCAACAGTTTACTAGCATACGCAACTGGCACACATAACCACTTTTCCTTTTGGCTTAATACCGCACTAGCAACAATAGAACTTGCAACACAATGCAAAAAAAAAAGAAAAAAATTCTCTCAAAGTTCTGTAGATATACAACAGGAGGGGTTTACAAGCATTTCTTTAACTTTTGAAAATCCTGCTGTTGTTCCTTTTCCCTTACAAATTCTAACCCCTTCGGTTTTCTCTTTTTAAATGGGTCTCTTAACTGTAAAAAATTTTGAATAAATTTACAATAAAAAAAACCATACCTTAGAAACATTTTACGCCTCGTTTTTTTTTTTTTTTTTTTTTTTTTTTANCTTAAGTTTTTCTGGGTACGTACGTAAACTGCCTTCTGAATTAATGATGCCTAAGTAGCGAACATGTTGCTCGGACTAACTTATTTTATCAGGCTTCCTAGTCAACCCAGCGTCCCGTAAATCCTCCAAAACCACACGTATGTGCTTTAAATGCTCTTCTAACGTGGAGTAAAAAATGCACACGTCGTCAATATACATGAAAACGAAATCATAAAGATATTATCCCAACACATGATTTAACACACATGGCATTCCTTGAGGCCCTACATTTACGCCCATCGGGAGACGTGTCCACTGAAGTATTCTCCAAGGTGTGCAAAAGCCAAGGGGTTACCTAGACTAAGGGGGAAATTCACACTGTAAAAAAGATGAATTGACACCCAAAATGGTGAAGTTTTTTGCCTTACTTTATTGTTGAAATACTATCTCCATTACAAGCACAGGGTATGCATCAACATGCAATTTTGTAGTGATTTTGCGGTAATCACAAATAAGACGGTACTGACACGGTGTTTTTGGCGATAAAAAATATGGACAATTATACGCACTGGTTGACGTCTCAATAATTCCCTGTTCCTGCACATCTGACACTATATGCTTGAGTATTTTCAATTTCGATGCAGCAACCATATAGGCAACAGAAACACTGGTTAAGTAATTTTCAAAATTTAACTAACCGGTACATGTGACCGATGCCCTAGCTTACCTGTTATAACATCACTGAATTCAGGTTTATTTTCATTACATCTTTTCCAACTCTGTCGTTATGATCAAGTAACTGAATCTTTCACACATACATCGGGTAGCTTACCAATTTAACTGGAGTATCAGAAGCAAAACTTAAAGTTAAACACCTTTCTGCTTCATCAATACAAGCCGAGGTTTTTCCCAAAAACTCCACGCCTAAAACAACATAGTGATAATATTTTTCTAATAAATATAATTGTTATTTCCACGAGAAATTCACAATCTTTATTTTTACGACAACCACTGCATTCGAAAGAATCAAACCTCCGTCGGCCAGTGAAAAAACTATATTTTCCACCTTTTTTATTGCAACAGTTCCCACAGGATTTTCTCGCATCATTGTATTACAAAATAAATGACTCATTAGTGACACGGAAGCACCCGAATCAATTAGAGCTGATACTTCAAGGTTTCCTGTTATTACCGTAAGAAAACCTAAACTTTTCCTGTTCCGAAATAAATTATTTACAAAACCTATACCGACAGGTTTATCCGTAAAGGACAATGAAGTTATTTATGTATGGTATTATTACATCTAAACACTTTATAACTCTTAGGTTTTTTACTGAAGTGCCTTCTTCGTCATTTCCTACATTATCATTTGTTTTACTGTCATTTATCAGGTTCTTCCAGAACTGCGTCGACTTTCTCATCTTTACATTTATTTTTATAGAAATTGATTTCAGTTATGTGATTTGTACGAAAACAAATACTTCACTGAAGTTTTGATTTCAGCGGCCTTACCTCTTCTTTAACTTTTTGTAAAAGCATTTTTCGATGGTATGATCTGTAGGAAAACAAATGCTTCAATTATTTGCACGTGAGCTCATCAGATGCAAGGCAAGAGTAAGTGGTGCTAAGTAATTTTCTTTGTATGAAAACATGCTTAGATATGCTCGAAGATTCGTTCTTGAGAACCTAGTGAAGAAAATTTTACAGGATACAACAATGTACATTTCATATTAATAATTTTTCGCCCGCCTGTTCTGAAGACAGACGAGATTATTGTAATGCGCGTCACGTGGTTTTCCCTTATAAAGAAATTGTGAAGAGAAATAAGTTGCTGTGGTTTGCCAGAAAGACAACTCGGAAGGAAAATTGTAGTCTGAATACTAAGACAAGCAGCCATAATTCGTGCACAAGTGCTTAGGAACACACTATTAAAATTATTCGAAAATATACCATACCAGTGTATTCGTTTAGTGAGAAAGTGGGAAAAGTAATTTTTTAACCTATACATTCATTGTAGAGTTCCTGCGTTTGCTCAGGAAAGAGTGAAATGAGTCGGTAATATCCCAACTTTGTATAATATTTAAACTTCCTTTATTTGCAGCTGGATGTGTAGTACTATTTCCGTACAGTGTATAGGTTAAAAACTTCCATTACAGTAAGGAAATATACCAGAAAGTTTTTATAGTGAAAATTATGTTATTGTGTGCATTACGAGGGTTTTGCAGAATTGGAGTTGGAATCGCCTGCGGGATAATGAGACAACAAATTATTTTAAGAGAAGTTAAACAAAAATTTCGTACAAATGAAAAATATTCGTTAAATAAGAGATGCAGAGTTAATATTTATTCGAAATTAATAAGATCTTATGAATGACAGAAAAGTTATAAAAGTCAAGCAGTGCTCGTCATATCCGGCTGCAGATGTGTATGCAGGAGTCATTGCTGTGGCCGGGGGAACTTTGTAGTGGATATTAAAATATGCAGTTTTTATGATTTACTCATCAAAATGTTAAAATATACCAATTTACTTCTACCATATTCATTCGAAAACAATTTTTGCTGGATAAGTTTTAGTATAATTTTGCTGTTCAGTATCAAAGAACTAAATTTTTATATAATTTCTGAATCACAGTTAAGCCGAGAAAAGGAGTTTTTGAGTACCTGGAAAGGGAGGGGGGTGGCGATTGAGGGGGGTTGGTATTTCCCATTCACCCCTCTTCAAATTTTTTTCAAATCCTGTACGTACGGCCCAAACAGAAACATACAGGAAGCATTTTATTAACACTGACAAACTTAGGTTGAGGGTTATTCACAATAAATTAAGCAGATAACTTATACGCAACTAAAGGTCTAAAGTGAATATTAAGGGCGGTACACATATTTGAAGTTGAACCTGGAACATTAGTTTATTACAAATATTAAATAAACATTAAAAATGAGAAATTGAGTGTCTAAATAATTTATAACGGAACAAAGGTCTGTACACACCACAACACATGTCTGTTGCTGACATAAAATTATATCGCTGAAATAATCACGGTTGCTATCTTCATTTAGACAATATCTCCATGAAGCTGCAGCATACTAGCGTTTTCAAAGACGGAGTATCAACTCACATGTCACAATTACCTTTACACATTATCTACACACTCAGTGTTCCACCTGTATAAGTAATACACTCGTGCTTCAGGTCCAACTTCAAAGATAAGTACCGTCCTTAGGATTCACTTTAGACCACGTGTCGTAAATGTGTTTAATCTTTTTTTTTTTTACCGACTAGCAGCCGAAGTTAATTAATCTAATTTAAAAACATTCTGTACATGGAATACTTGGTTAAAGTTTTTGTTTATAACTTTTACTAAGTTTTGTGTTCCTAGATAATAGAACAAATTAAAATTAAATTTCTTCACTGCTTTTGTATTCTTGCAAGCAGTCTTTATTCCCCTTGTACGCTCGCTTAAGTTTTCGCGAGCTCCTGCATCTAGTTACATTCACTGTGTTCTTCAAGCTCATTAGTTTCGCGGTTCACGCACACCTGTACTTTCATCTCAGAAAATTTCCTTGTACAATATGGCGTGTCACAATATCTACATAAAATAAGAAGCTAACTGGTAAACACACTATTGTATCAGGATATAATACAGGAAGATATTATATAAAGTATTCTTGCTATTACTGAAGAACGACTAGGCTTTAACAGCCACTAGCGCGCTTTCTATGTTGCATAAATATAATTCTGAATCGTATAAGTCTTCCCTTCTGAACAATCAAAGAAATTTCAAATTTTATATATTTTTTATACTCGATTTGTTGATATTCTCTATCTGCATTTTTCTTTATACTTGAAAACTACCTTTCTTAATAAAGTTATTTACGTTTGCATTAAGTGAATTGATAATAACCGTTAATGAAATCGTTTATTTCACATGCAATTAAATATACATTACTTGCAAACCGATTAATTTAAATAAATTCTAAGTACTTTAGCTCTTACCTACTATATCAGTACAGCCATACGAAAGGAAAATTATTCCAAAATATTACGTGCCTATTTAATGAAATGTTTATACTTCGAAACGTACAAATATAAACATTGACTCTATTGTATATATTTAATATATTATAAACATTATGGACTTGTTTTCGTCATTAGAATTGTGATTATAAATTCCGTATCAAATATTTACCAGCTCTTTTGATCCCATCTAACACATCCAGTTTTTTCCAAATATCCTCCTGAACCACGCCAAAGTATCTGAAGCTAAGTGTGTCCTGTGAGGATAAGTGAAGTGCTGTGTCGCAAGTGCGTGTTGTTCAAGTTCTAAAATTAAAAAAACAGGCGCTGACACATCGAGTCCCGGTAACATATTTGTGCGAGACATGGGCGAAAGACTTGCCTACCCTCTATAAAAAGTCCATGATCAATGCGACAAACGAGAAATCCGCTTTATAATGTCAAATTCAATGTATACTATGTACATTGCACTTGAGAATTACGAACATTATACATAGTGGTTCCAGTAATCGGCGCTTATAAACAGTCGATTCTTGAGTTCATTTGAATCCAGTCTGCGTAACTAGATAAGAATGTAATTCTCTTCTATCGGTACAAGTAAGACAACAAGAATATAAAACGCCATTCCATTTTCTAAATATTTGGCTCTCTCTACCAGAATGCTCAGTTTTACAATATACTGAAGCAAGCAGCTGACTTAATATAATAGCATTAATTGAATAAAACTTTTTTTTTATTTACTTCATGGGTATGATATATTTATGACGATTTGCTGAATACAGAAAATGAATACATCAGCAACAATAGACTTAAGGTGTTCGTATCACAAAAATCAATATGTTGGTCACAAATTTGGAGTTTTAAGACTTCTTGATGGCATTGTTTTTAATGGTTCAGTATTTCATTTTAATGCATTTAATTAGCCAGAACCAGATCTCTAAATAAATTAATGTAAATTTTTGTCTAATCTACTATATAAAAATAAGTCGGGTTTTCCTTCCTGACGCTATAACTCCAGAACGCACCAACCGATTTCCACGGTTTTGCATTCGTTGGAAAGGTCTCGGGCTCCGTGAGGTTTATAGCAAAGAAAATTCAGGAAAA
>NQII01009500.1:21030-50588 GCA_002778355.1 Clitarchus hookeri | reverse complement strand
AAGTAAATAACCATGAAATAAAAATACTCCTTTATTTTGAACAACTGTTCTATTTAAACTTTTCTCTTCGAAACAGCAACAGATATATATGTAAATAAATAAATAAATACATTTTCTTTTTTACATGAGTATATAGTCATTTTGTATTTTTTTAGTATTAGCCAAATTGTTTTAACAAACTATAATCTCCTTTTCTTGTTATGTTGTATTACTATGACCATATCAAGATGTATCCGCAATCGCTTCATAAAAAAAATATTATTACTAAAAATTTTGTTTTCATACCTTATATCTATTTTATTTTAATTTGAAAACTAACATAATTTCTTAGTTGAACAATTCAAAAAATTACACAAACATCAACTGACGTCGCGTCAGGCAGAAAGTTCGGAGCACTCCCGAGCACATGCAGCAGGTAAAAAATTATTTAGAAGTAACTTGATTCCAGAAATTCAGAAGCTACTGCTGTGCTGGCCAAAAGAAGCGAAATCATGGTCAAAACGACCATGCCACGATTGGGTGTGTGACTAACATCATATCAGCATGAAACATCTGCCCACAAGATTAAGCCATGTCGGGAAGCGCTAGACATAAAAGCAAAGGAAATCTTGAAAAAGGTCGTAATCACAAAAAAATAATATGATCACGTCACAGACAAACATACCCGAAACGGCAGATAAAAACTCTTTCGTCTCAAGATGATGGATTACAAAATTAAGCAAACGTATTTGATATACATGCTGTATGGCGAGAAAAAGGAGGAAGTTGCCTGAGCGGAAACCTATATATACCAAGGTATGCTCCGGACTTCGTTGTCTCGCGATCTAATCGCTACTTAAATCGATAGTCAAGGAAGACATAATAATTCACAAATAAAGTTTTTCATTATGATAATTCGGAAATTAAGAGTTTACACAATATAACGAACGTAAATAATCAAAATGCACAAAAAAATATTTATTTAAACAAGAAATTTCAAATTCAATACACGGAAAGCTATTTTAACAGTACAAAACTTTCAGATCATAGAGATTGTTTTACAACTTTAAAGTAAATAAATAAAAATATGAAGTATAACAAGTTGATGCTTCAATGGTAAAAAAAAATATTCGATGAAACACTAAATAAATAATAAAAGAANGTATGAAGTATAACAAGTTGATGCTTCAATGGTAAAAAAAAATATTCGATGAAACACTAAATAAATAATAAAAGAATAAACAGAATTATTTTATATAGACATGAAATAATTGTCAACACAACTGACACACACTTCGCTCCTGAAACCAGGAAACACGTCCGCAAATGTCTGGCAAGAGCAGTGGCTACTAAAAGCCAAATATGCACAAAAAATCTACGTAAAACACAATACCATAACAAACTTACATTATGAGGAGGTGGTGTCGCTACTAACAACAGGCAAAGGAATTACGACTTAACGTTCTTGGCTAGAGGGTAGAATGGGTGGAGAGAGTTGCGTATGTGCACAAAACTTGTATTTCAACAAAACGATGATAGCAAACGCGATGCAAAACACCGCAACTGAAGATAGACTAATTAATTTGTTCGGGAGATGGAGAAGAATGGGGATGGGGAAGTTGCAAAACATCACGGAAATTAGTGCCACGGCGCTGGGAATCCAGAAGGGAATCAAGTTCCTTAATGAGAGAATCATTGGGAGAAAGATGGCGTATTTTGAANCACGGCGCTGGGAATCCAGAAGGGAATCAAGTTCCTTAATGAGAGAATCATTGGGAGAAAGATGGCGTATTTTGAACGTTGCAAGGATGTAAGATTGGAAATAAGTTTAGGTAACTGTAGTACAGGTAAAGACTAATTAAAATGAACGGCAGAGTTGACTTGGCTAAATGTCTTAAAATATGGGCTGACAATGTCGCAATGTGAAGCATTACTGATGAAACCACTTCCAGGCAATGAGAGTGAGGTTGTTACTACAAGCTAGTCCTACATAAAAATGTCATATCAATGGGAAATTTCGTTGCAAAAAGCCGAAGAGAGTGGGTTTTTGAAGAAAGGATAGCTCTAGAGTTACGAAGGATTTATCGCAAAAGTCAAGGTGAGGTTTACCAGAGTATAAATTAAATTCACAACTATTAAAATGTGCATAAAAATTGAAACTAAGGAGAGCAAATGGAAATACGATAAGTCTTTCACTGAGAAAAAAATTTTGCCGGAATGGGAGCAAAAATATTTCTCTCTAAGCTGACAACAAGAAATTTGGAAACTTTGAATAACAGAAACCAGTTTGTTAGTAAATAACACAGTCAAAGCAAAGACACGATAACGCTGAAAACTATCCTTATTTGCCAAAGTAACATTCACCGCAACATTAAGGGAAATATTATAAATAATTGCCTGTACTGTACTAAAGCTAAAGTAAGCAAAACGTTTTTCAAAAGTCACTGGGGCAATCATATGCAAAGGAAATGTTATCAATTGTTGAATTTGTTTCAAAATTCCAATGAAAGCATTTTAATTCAAAAGTTTACAGCTTAAATTGCCAGGGATACTAGTATCGGTGGCATGCTTCAAATCGAACAATTTTAGCCTGGCGCTAGATAAAGGGTCCCTGGCCCTTAATAATATAGTACTAAGGTCTAGCCTGAAACCAAAAATTACAATCTTATCACATAGTTCATAAATAGTGTTATTCGACGCCGAATATAAAATGTTAAAATTGTTTAAATAAATTGAAATTAATTAATTAAATTTATTGATTCCTTTAGTAGTATTCAAAAAATGGTCTATGAGATCCTTGATTAAAATGATGTGGTTAGCTACATTTACTGAAATTTTGTCTTGTTTATTAACAAAAGAATTAAGTATATTTTCTAAACCTTTTAGGTCGTCGTCAATAAGAGTGCCAAAAACTCTTTAGAGGATCTTGCCTCCAAAGTCTAACATTCCCCTTTTTGTACGCGACTGAGGCAGTTCTANACGATGTGGTTAGCTACATTTACTGAAATTTTGTCTTGTTTATTAACAAAAGAATTAAGTATATTTTCTAAACTTTTTAGGTCGTCGTCAATAAGAGTGCCAAAAACTCTTTAGAGGATCTCGCCTCCAAAGTCTAACATTCCCCTTTTTGTACGCGACTGAGGCAGTTCTACAGGTTTTAGAAATACACCTAACAGCAAATTGAACCCAATTTACGATTATATGAAACCTGCCACGAGGGTAAAACAAAATCAACTACTAATTATTCAAATAATTAACAGGTGACCTACAAAACCCGATTAAACAAAAGTATGTAACATTTGCAAAAGGTTAACGATTAATTGGGAACCTAACTAGTGGAATCCCCAAACAAATACAAAATGCCCCAATGGTTCAACAAGAATTATCACAAAATTAATTTGACATTGAACACACCAATTTCAATAATATATATATATATATATATATCAATCAAGCTGAATTCAGAAAAAACACATTATTTGCTTCAAAGACAACTGAATTTACCTTAGAATGAACTTAACTTAGAATTTCAGCTTAACTTAGTGCTTCAACTTAACTTAGTGCCGCGGATTTTTTTGAATAGGTGGGCTCCCAAAATGACTCGGTTCAGTGGGTGATTAGTCCAGGAACAAGACGAAGTTAGGATCTAACAAGTAAAAATGTTACTGAGTTATTTTCACGAAGAAATAATTGTGAGTCTGTACAACCAAATAAGGAAGTGCATATTTAGGGTCTGCATCTTGTTAACAGCGCAAAAAGAAAATTAATTTGCAGCATGAAATATTTTCTAATGTGAGACATAAACTCTTGTAATAAATGCTCCTGAACTTGGGTCAGCCAAAGCGGCAGTGACTAGCGTCAAAGAACGTTGGATTTGATACAGGCCCGGCCAATGGTACGAAAGTATTGCCATCGTCTTATGAACTGCCCTTCTGGCAGGGTGTGATTTGCTCATAAGTTCACCTACACTAAAAGAATTATTAATACGACCTCTATTGTACTTGGCACGACTCTTGAAATGAGCGCGATTTAAATTCTTGAGGGTAGTTGCCCAAATATGACGAAAATCGTTAGGATCTTTCAGCAACAAGTCGTTCAAATCTGGCATATGTAATACAGAAGGATGAATAATATCATTATTTAATGTGTCCGAGGACTTTTGTTGCTCCTAACCCCAATAAAAATTAACATATTTTTTTCTCAATTTATTAAGATTTCTGCTAAGTTTGGAGCTAATTTACCAAAAAACCAATTATGCTAATAAATCTGGCTATACCTTCAACTTCTCGTGGTGGAGAAAAATCTTGAATGGGCTTTGTCCGTTCTGGAACAATGAAAATTCCACTCGAAGAAATCTTATGTCCCAAAAAGTAAATTTCTTGAAATGCGAGTTTAACTTTGGAAGGTTTAACAGTAAGACTTGCCTTTCTAAACGAGAAAGGACTTTTTTTAAGAGGTCCAAATGTTGTTCAAAACTGTCGGAATGAACTACAAGATCATCCAAATAGTTATAGAAGAACTTTAATTTAACATCCTAAAAAATCATATCTAAAAGCCAGGCAAGAATTTAAGCACCCGTGGCCAAGCCAAACAGCACACGAGTAAATTAATACAGGTTCCAAGGAACACAGAAACTGGTTATTGGTTTCGAATCTTTTGATAATGGGATTTGGTGATAGGCTGCGTTTAAATCAATAGTTGTAAAGAATTTTGCTTTCCCAAACCAATTAATTGCCGAATGGAGATTAGGAAGAGGAACTGATTCAATTTCAATGTTTTTGTTAAGTTTTCGGTAGTCCACAATCATCCCATCATTCCCATTTTGTTTTGGTACCATAAAGGCTGGGCTAGCTAATAGGAAGTAAATTGTTCAATAACACCTTTATCTAAAAATCTGTAACTTTATTTCATAAAATTTCCATCTGTGGTGGTGCCAATCTATATGGATGACACTTGATAATTTCTTTATTAAGAAGCTTTATCTTACTCTAATAATTTAGTGAGGCCTGTCTCAGTGGTAAGGACCCTGGGAAAACTTTTACACAATTTATTAATAGCAGAACACTGCTGTTTTTAAATATGTCCAAAATAACCTACTATTTGATTGGACTCTGCTCTACAGTCACGAAAAACACATTGCTTTAGTTGAGAGCCCACCAATAGCATTTTACTGTCAGTAGAAAACATAAAGAAAATATCTTCATCTTGAATATCAAGGATCAGGCCACTACGAGCCATGAATTCTGCGGCCAAATTAAAATATAAACGAAGTCGATTTGAACCTAGACAGTTGTGTGTCCAAATGAAATAATTAATTTTCAACTTTAAAGTGGAGCAAGCAGAAATCGGCAGAGCCTAACTTGACGCAGTATAACATTTTACGTCAGAAGGTTCAACAGACTTAACTAACCTTAAATGATTTAATTTCTCAAAACGTCTCGCAGAAATAATGGTAAGTACAAATCCAGAAACAACCAGATTATAACCAGATAGAAACCCTTATGTCACCTCAACATAGCGTGCAATAACCTTTTGAATGCCCACTACATTAGGAAAATTTACTCGACATATTTCAAACATTTTCTTTTCAACATGGCCTTAAGTACCAAACAGCTGTTGAAAGTGCCTGCAAAGGTTCACATTTTGAAAAAGGTGAGCATTATACTGAGCATTGGTAAACTTGCCAGAATTGCGAGGAAGATCGCTCACTTGTTGTCCCCGAATGACTTGTTTTTTTAGCTTGAAACACTTGTCAATCATGTGTCCTGACATTTCGCAATACCTGCAAAATGTTGGTTGTCAAGTGCAAGAGTATGTGAGGGTGAAGGGAATTTGTCATCCTTACGTTTCTGTGTTTGATCATTTTCATCAGTAACAGCATTGGTGGAAGAATCATGAGGGAATTTCCTTCTATCGATACCACGAAATGATTTGTGTTGCCTAAAGATATGCTGGCGTTTTTCGGTCATTGTATCTGATGTTCTCGGAATGTATGTATGCCCTATCCAACTCTGCAATAGGGTTGGGTTTAAAGAAAAACACCTAACGAGAACGATCTTGAGCTTCTAAGCATTCTAATATGGTATTAACCACTTCAGATTCTAGAAGATTTAAACACAGTATGATGACAACGTCCTTAACATTGCTTACCAACACAGAAAGAGCCTGCTCAAGTTCTTGCAAAGGATTAAACATCCTCAGTAGCAGCTGAGCACGCAACCTTGAGGAAATAAATACATTGAAAATAATTGCAAGATAGGCATCAAATGAAACATGTTGTGACATGGCTCAACTAGCCCATTCGCCAAGATGACCTTGAGTAAAAGGGTAAATGTCTTCATGCAGTTGTGCCTCTGGAACTATATTACTCTGATGGAGTTTGACAATCACTTTCAAAAACTCTAAGCATTTGGGAGAATTAAGACCATCAGAAGCAGGAAAGATACACAGCATGTTCTCAAGTCGGTGTGTTTTTTGCCAAAAACAGATGAATACATGTGGATGGTGAAGATGACTTGTGAAGAGGTGCACTGAAAACAGTGGTCGGGTGGAATCTGTATGAGCTTTGGACAGGTTACGCAGTGTGGAAGGCAGTTAATGGAAGGGTGGTTGAAGCAAGTGTGAAAAATTGATGGGTTGCCAACTANCAGGTTACGCAGTGTGGAAGGCAGTTAATGGAAGGGTGGTTGAAGCAAGTGTGAAAAATTGATGGGTTGCCAACTACGTTAACTGAAATGGGTTGGCTGGTGGCTAGAACATGGTGGGATGGTAGAGTAGCATTAAAACAAGTAAACTGTTGGGTGAACTGAGATGCTGGAGGTGGTGGGAACATCCTCGTTACTGTGATCAATAACACTGATGGAGAGTGACTCCAAAGTAGAAACCTCCGTAAAGAGGGACTGGTTCTGAGCCATAATGCTCTCAAGTGACTTAAGCTGAGCATCTGAAAATTGCTCACCAAATTTGGTCAAAAGATACTGAGCACATTGTTTAAGATGTGCTAAACTGTTTTTTAACAGGGGGTTAGCGTAAGATAGGTCATCCTCACTATGTTTACCAAAAACTCTTGTAAATAAATTATTTTAGTAGTACAGGTACGATAATCTGCATCAATATAAATATCGGACATATATACCAAAGAAATAGGGATATTTGAATTTAAAGCACCAAACAAATCGCTTCTAAACGCGGCTGATGTGTTTTGAGGTTCTTGTAGACTTCAGATGATGGACTCATACAAACATTCATCGTATAAAAGGAGTTCTGCCTCAATAAAAAAGGCCATGATACGAGAACATTACAAAATTACACAAAAAATCGCACTTAATCATTCTCAAATCTTAAGGCACAGAGCTCTCACAAACAACATTTAAGCATGCCCAAGTCTCAAAGGAACAAATGCAACAAATATTAACAAATTTTAAAAAACTCCGATCAACAAACAACAACTATGCTCTGCTGCCACATGTTATGTAGCAACTTCGTGTCGCAATCTTGAGCAACCATAGGTACTCTCCTTATAATACAAGGATGGCACATAAATGGAAGGTGAAATCTATATTCCTCTGTAGACTAGGGTTTACTATTGAAAGCAAAATATATGGGCGTGCTCGTGTTTTACTTTTTATATTAAGTAATATATACACCCATGGTGTGGCTCAAATTCTCATAAAACACAACATTATAGTTTTAAATTTATATATTATACATGGGCGATCGTTGAGGAAGTAAATAACCATGAAATAAACATACTCCTTTCTTTTGAACAACTGCGCTATTGAAACTATTTTCTTTGCACAACAGATGTATTTATATGTAAATAAAAATATGTTATTTTACATGGGTATACACTTTTTTCTTGTTTTTTTTTTTAGTGTTAGCCAAATGGATTTTAACAAACTATAATTTCCTTTTATTTTGTTATATTGTATAACCATGACTATATCAAGGCATTCCCGAGAAAGAAAGTTCGGAGCACTCCCGAGCACATTCAGCAGGCAAAAAATGATTTAGAGGTAACTTGATTCCAGAAATTCGGATGTTACTGCGGTACCGGCCAAAACAAGTGGAATCATGGTCAAAACGACCATGCCACGATTGGGTGTGTGACATACATCACGTCAGGATGGAATATCTGCCCACAAGATTAAGCCACGTCGGAAAGCGCTCGACATAAAAGAAAAGGGAATCTTGAAAAAGGTCTTAATAACAAAACATAATATGTTTGTGTCATAAAATAATATATCCGCAAACAAACTTACCAAAAAGGTGGACAAAAACCATTTCATCTCAAGATGATGAAGGATTCCAAAAGTAAGCAAACGTAAGTGAACTTCGTAATGTATGGCGAGAAAACGAAGAAGTAGGAAGTTACCTGGGCGGAAACCTATATATACCAAGGTATGCTCCGGACTACGTGGTCCCGCGCGACTACTCAATACATAAATTGAAAGTCGAGAAAGACCTATTATAATTCACAAATTAAGTTTTTCATTTTGATAATTTAGAAATTATGAGTTTACGCAATATTACGTACGTAAATAATTATCAGACATACAGAGTAATAGTATTTAAAATTAAGTATAAAATACAGTACACAGATAAATATGTTAACATTACAAAAGTATCAGATGATTAAATGTGGTTTACAACTTCAAAGTGAAAAATTTTTTTTTAGAAGAACTAGAGCACGTTCCAATGGTGAAAAAAAATATCAGGCGAAACACAAAATAAATAATAATAGAAATAACGAAATTACATACTGACATGAAACAAGTACCAATACAACTGGCACTTTTTTTCCGACAATACGACTATTTAAACAACTTTCCGAAGGAAGTCGGGTTTACGGAATCAACTTTTGAACATGTGAAGCGAATTTTACCAAACTCGGTGGACATGCAATGCTTTATAAGAACACCCGACTGCATAATTTTCAAACACACCGGGGGTTTGCTTTTACGTTATATCTCGATAAATACTTAACCGATGCTCGCCAAATAATACTATGGTAGGCCATGTACACGTATGTAATTAAATTGATTATGCACTTATTTATAAAATGGCGCCATAAAAATATTCTAGGTAAATTTCTTATATCTAATTTACCGTTTAGACAATTGCAACTAAAAGTTGTATTCTGACGGTATCTATTACAAGCATAATAAATAGGCACATTTTGTCCGTGATTTTGTAATATAGCACCATATGATGAAATTGAGTTTTCTGTCATACATCGGGAAACAGATGAACGATTCCTACCAAACTTGGCAAACAAATAGTACTGTGGCAGTTTATATAAACTACTATGTTTAAAGTTAATCGGGTATTTATTTTCAAAATAGCGGTTATACAGCTATTTTTGTTTAGACTGCTATATCTTAAAAACCATGTGATAATTTCCTACTATACTTCCTATGCTGGCAGTATATATTTCAAAAATCAAAAGTGTCTTCACGGAGCCTCTTTTGTCCACAATTATGTTAGGCAGCGCCACATAAATTTAATAAATTTTTATGTCTTATCTCGGAAAATAATTTTTCAATTTCTATCCAAGTTCGTAAATGACTAGTATTGCGGTAGGTGAAGAAAACTAGTAAGTTTCAAGTAGCTTATTTTCAAAACAGTGGTCATATAGCCATATTAGCTTAGTACGGTATATTGTCGAAACCATAAAATAAATTCCATCTTAAATTTGTATGATGACCGTATATAATACAAGTATCAAATTTGTGTACACAAAGTTTAATTTTTTCCCGCAATTTTGTAAGATATCATTACGAGAAGATATATAATTTTTATGTTGTATTTATTTGGAAAAAATATCATTTGGAACAAACTTCGAAAACAAGAATCGCTATGACAGGCCATTGAGTCACACACTTATTTCCAAAGGATGGCCATATAAATAATTCAGACGTGTTTGTCATAAACAGTTCCATGAAAACGTCAAGAATTCGGCTAAATGTTCCATATCAGCAATTCTTAAATGGTGGTCCGCAGACCCCTACGAATTATTGATTTTATGGTTTAAGTTCCGCTAGTGAAACTGATATATTTTAATTTTCATAAACATGTTGTATTATGTTGCAACTGTGTAATTTTTTTGTTATTAATTAATCTTGTTTTTGCCAATTATGTTGTTAACTAAATTTTAGATTGTAACAATTTGTATACTGAAAAACAGATAGGTTGTATGTACGAAAACAACTTTTCAGATTTTGTTAAAGAAACTTTTGGGTGTACCGGGAATATGTGCACATAAAAGGGGATCGTGAAATCACAACGTTTAAGGGCCCGTGTTCCATAGAACAAACCATAAGAGTGGCCATGCAAGCTTGCATGGAATCTTCCAAGAAGATTTACAGGTGCCACGGTGACTCAGCAGTTCGACTGCTCGCCTCCCATCATGGCAAACCAGGTTAAATCCCCCTGGCCATTTCACTCCAGATTTTCGCACGTCGGAATCGTGCCGGACGATGCCATTGGTCGGCGGGTTTCCTCGGGGATTTCCCGTTTCCCCGCCCTTTCATCCCGGCGCTGTTCCATACTCACCTCTTTTCACCCTCATAGGCTCTCAAGACCTAGATGCTGGTACCCCATTCTGCTAGGACCAGCCTTGCCCAAAGAGTCGTCGATCTTCCAGTTGAGGAATAAACCTGTCACATACCATGGTGAGGTAGTAATATCTTTAACAGCATCTTCAAAGAAATATTGACCGAACATGGATGCGGCAGGATTACAACCCACCTTATCACATTCGTCGAGTTCGTTTCCAGTTCTTCAGAGCAGTGTGGGTTTTCTTTACTCAAGAAGTAGCCTATATGTTTCTCGCCTTTTAACTATAGTAAATTGCATTCTTGTGCAAGAAAATCATTTTAACACGCGCAGGAATTATTTTGAAGACATCGAGAAATCCTCTACGTGTTCGGTACTGAACTCTCAATTCCAGTAATGGTTTACGAACGGCCTAATATGGGAACGTTCGACTAACGCAGCAGTCGCTGCACAAGCTGCTTATCTTGTTGAAAGTCTCCTTGAGCGGAGTCTGCATTTAATTANTCGACTAACGCAGCAGTCGCTGCACAAGCTGCTTATCTTGTTGAAAGTCTCCTTGAGCGGAGTCTGCATTTAATTAAACCCGTTGCAAAAAGCTTCTTCACCCCGCAGTAAAATGGTTTGTTTTCGTCGGGCGGGTCTCTGAAACTTATAGCTAAATTATTTGTAACGTCTCTCATTGATTGTTCTGTTTNGGTTTGTTTTCGTCGGGCGGGTCTCTGAAACTTATAGCTAAATTATTTGTAACGTCTCTCATTGATTGTTCTGTTTGCAGGTCGTTCGTGAGCACGCGTGATGATAACGATACGCTTGTCATTTAGCATTGCTGTACCAACGATGGCGAGATTTCCTGCCGGTGCAAAATGTGATGATACGATTTCCGCTAAGCCCCCTTCCTCCCACCATAATTTGACCAAGGAACTGGAATAAACCGGAATCACAGTCCGCTGATAAGATTGGCAAAAATTTCGAATGTAGTGCATCTGAATTTTTAAACCACATTTTGCACACTTGGTGTCACTCTGATACAAAATTAGTTTTGGTTAAAATAATTTATTGGAAACCCAATGGCATCATTCCTTCTGACAGGAGAATAAATAACATCGGAAGTACTGATTCATATAGGGATAAGGCCACCAGTACCCCGTTTAAGGTGGTGGTATTCTTGCCATTCTAATGTTTATTTTTAAATATTTGTAATTTACTGGTTAAGTTTTATATTAAAATTTAAACCATTTTAAGTACATNTTCTAATGTTTATTTTTAAATATTTGTAATTTACTGGTTAAGTTTTATATTAAAATTTAAACCATTTTAAGTACATCACCATTTGCATAATTCATGATACCAGAATGGACTGACGAAGTCTGCATTTTCCCATGTGGGACCGAAAATAACAAATAATGAGTAAATTTTTTTTACACTTAAAACTGCAATAAAATTAACATAGGCAAATTATTGTGGACTTAAAANTCAAATAATGAGTAAATTTTTTTTACACTTAAAACTGCAATAAAATTAACATAGGCAAATTATTGTGGACTTAAAACTATCTGGTAATTTATGCCCTATGTCCTGACAGCCTTCGTTTTCAAATAATTTATCTCAAAATTAAGTTACGGTGAAACAAAAGTAAATTCAGGATGGAGGGGATAGTAGTCCCTAAAGAAAACTACCTTAGTATGACACATCTATCGTAGAACAGAAGTGGTGCAAAAAATCTGAAAGTTGAAATCCTCCGCAAATAAAGACGCAGAGGCAGTAGTATCGAGAGTTATAATCTAGTACTTTATTAAAGCATAGTTGATGTACTTTTAATTTTTTACAATAAAGTAACATCACTTTACTAAGGACTTTGCGCAGTATTAATAGTAATGTTCAAAAATTGGCAAGATTATTGGTGTAAATTTAGTTCCATAGAATGTACTGAAATTCTGAGACGTAAAGGCCAGGCGAGAAATGTGTTATGATTTTTAGGCGGCAGTAGCACCGTTTGTTTGCAGTGTAGCCAGCCCTAAGTTACGTTTGCAACGGATTGCGTGAGCCAAGCTGTACTAATTGTTTCTCCTGCGTTGTGGGCTATGGAATAATTGATTACCTTACTTACCGAGACAGCTCGAGGAAGGTCTGTGGAGACGTTTCTCACAATTACAGTTCATTTCAGCCTGTCCGACAGAGCAAGGCCTCTTAAGTACTGATACTTACCTATTACGCTCTAAATATTATTTAGTTAGAATTTCACTGTTTCAATCAGTTAAGAGTATCTGACTGATTCAACAGTCACTTAAGTGAATTTAACTGATGTATCAGTGAAAAAATACCAATTTTTCTTTACTTATTACTTCAGTGATATTTTCCACTGATTCGTCAGTAATTTTTTTCACTGTTTTTCAGATATTTTGTTTTACTGATGGATTAGTTAAACTGCGTTTAAAATGGCCGTCAAACATTGTGTAAAAATGACCGTTAAACTACGCGTATTGAGTGAAACAACAACGCATAAACAAATAAAACCAATAGAAAATACATAGAACATTTTATTCGTCTTTCAAAACACGATTTTATGAGGTAACGCGTACATTCAGTCTTTCATTTCGTTTTTACGTCTTTAATTTCGTTTCATGTTATCATCACAGCGCTTTGTTTGAAGGTATAAACTGCATATAATGTAGCGAAAAGAGTGTACTAATATATACTATTCGTTTTAACAATCCTAACAATACTAGTATAACAAAAAACGAAAATTAAGGCATACTATTTAAAACTACATGTATTCGATGTGAAAATATAAGACATATATTATTATCCCTTCTACTATTAGGGTGACTTGGTAGCTAAGTTTATAGGGTAATGGTTTTAAAGCGAAGTTGATTGTCAGCTCAATTCCGACCACCTGCAAAAATTTCTTAACTCTTTAAATTACTGTACATGGCACAATATAAATAGCAAACTATCGTAAATATGTTTATTTCTCGTAATTATATTGCTAAATTCAACAAAAACAATATTTAATTCGCCACTGCAATCGGCCGTCACTTATGCGTATATACACATACAACCTACGCACACTACATGTTTCTAAAAAATAAGAACAAACAAGACAACAATGTATGCACGTCTTATCCCCTAAACAAAGTGATTATTAAGGGAGTATGCGCCCCCAAAATTTCAGTTTTAAAATGCGTTAAGTTAAATATACCAGAAGCCACTTGTGATTTAGCAAGAAATCGGCGAGAGGTGTTATGTGTAAAGGAGATCTTAAAACTCTAAAAAACAGTCGGTAATATTTCTTTTTGTAAATGAATATCAGCACCCTAAGTTTGCATCTAACTTTGTAACACTATATGCAAAGCTATTTTAAAAGACAACCTGTGAATCAGGACCTCCAAATTAACGAAAAAGGTCATCTTGTTGGAACACTCTCGGGTGAACAGTTTGTGAGATAATTCATGTTGAACATTCGAAACAGAACATGTGTTGCATACCTTCATGCCAGGTAAGCAATTTAAATTAGCTATAGTGGGCTTTATGTTGGGTTGCAGTTACACAGGTGAACATAAAACAAAAACCCATATTTGAAAGTATAAAATATCAAAACCAAACAACCTACAACGCTGGTTGACCAAACAAATGAACCGTGGAACTGTGAAGTTTGTTTACCATATCTTCAGAAATGTTCAGTGTGACCACGAGCAGCCCGAATGACATCAGCGCGATAATCAAACTCGATACACACTCGTTTAAATTGTCAGCTTGTCCGGTTTGGATGGCGTCCGTAATTCTCGTTTTGAGGTCGTCAATATTAACCGGCAATGGTGGACGGAACACTTTATCCTTTATGTACCTCCATAGAAAAAAATCACACGGGTAATATCCGGGTTTCTTGGGGACCGGTGATGAAGAGTCTGGTCACCAGCTGCTCCTCGACCAATCCAGCGTCGTGGCAACGTCTCGTTCAGGTATCCGCGAACTGCTAGGTGCCAATAAGGTGGCCCCAATCCTGTTGGAAAATGAAGTCCCCCGCCGCCTCTTCTAACTGAGGAAACAACCACTCTGTAAGCATGTCCAAATGACGGATTCCAGTAACAGTGGGCTTGTGAAAAAAAGAAAGGGCAAACAACAGTGTCTTTGAAAACAGCGCAAAACACGGTCACTTTGGGAGAAGCGCGCTCGTGTTCGGTGGTTTCATGTGGAGGCTCATGATCCTATATCCGCACGTTGTGCCGGTTCACCTTACAATTTCTATGGAACGTGGCTTGATCGCTAAAAATTAGCTTGACATGACGGCATCGTCTACCTTGTTTTGGGCACATAAAGGAAACATCAGACTATCCCCTTCACATTGACGTGTCGAATGCGAACTCGCTTCCCCCTCGCCACTTCAAGCCGGGAGTTACGAAAGCCATCCAAACCGTAACACCGGACATGCTGACAAGATCGTGGAATGAGTTTGATTATATCGTAGATGTGTAGTTTGATTATCGGGCTGCTCATGGTGGTCACATTGAACATTTATAATGTATGGTAATAAAAAACTTCATGTTTCCACGGTTAATTTGATTGGTCAATCAAGGTTATAAGTTGTTTGGTTTTATAATATAGACCTTCAAAGGTGGGGTGTTATTCTACAATTATCCGGTATAATCTAATTATAACCTAGACCAGTACAACGGTTTGCAAATCATTTACCCACAGGTAAGATCATTGGTCACTGAGCTTCGCAGTGTGCAGTGTAGACAAAATGTTTGGAGTTAGCTCCTTTTTGTGGAGAACACTTTAACCAACCGCCATAGTGTTCTTTAAATTTGGGAAAATTTTTGTTGCGCTATTTTAATTCTCAGAGTTAGTAGCGCGGATCAACCAAAGATGTGTTTGAAACCTGTGTGTGCCCTTTATACACATAACATTTTTTAATGCACATCCAAGATTTCAATCAAGAGGTAAAATAGGATACTATGTTTCCTTTGGTTGAAAGTTCAATTTAATCATTAATGTTCTAGGGCCTTATTGAAAGTCAGATCTTCGTCTAAGAATAATCCACAGATGATCTTCCTCGGAGTTGGTCTTTGCTTAGTCCTTACTAAGGCCGGTATTACGATGACGTTACATGACACGTAACGCGTAATGAGCAACACGTTCACGTATGACGGATACACCTTGACTAATGTGTTCCAAGAAGACCTATTACGTTCATTCCACGTAATTTTCACGTGATGGAAAAGCTTGTCCATGTCTAGCATTTGCGTGTTACGTGGTACGTGATTCTGCACCACGTGAACTCGCTGGCCAATTACAGAAGGAACGTTGTTGACATGGGTTTGTTTTTTATTTTTTAGATGTCGTCTGCTCACGTTTTTAATTCATGTGCCGCATATATACACTGAAGAGCCAAAAAAACTGATACATCTGCCCAATGTCGTGTAAAGTCCCCGCGAGCACGCAGAATTGCCTCTTTCACGCCAGCTGCACACGCCCCATACTATGACAGAACCTCCACCAGCTTGAACAGTCCCCTGTTGACATGTAGGGTCCATGGATTCATGAGGATGTCTCCATACCCGTACACGTCCATCCGCCCGGTACAATTGGAAACGAGACTCGTCAGACCAGGCAACGTGTATCCAGTCATCAACAGTTCAATGGCGGTGTTGGCGGGCCCAGGCGAGGCGTAAAGCTTTGTGTCATGCATTCAACAACAGTACACGAGTGGGCCTTCGGCTCCGAAAACCCATATCAATGATGGTCCGTTGAATAGTTCACACGCTGGCACTTGCTGATGCCCCGGCATTGAAATCTGCGCCAATTTGAGAAAGGGTTGCACGTCTGTCACGTTTAATGATTCTCGTCAGTCGTCGTTTGTCCCATTCGTTCACGATCTTTTTCCGGCCGCAGAGATGTTGAAGATTTGATGTTTTACCGGTATTCACAGTACACTCGTGAAATGGTCAAACGCGAAAATCCAAATTTTATCGCTACCTCGGAGATACTATGTCCCATCTCTCGTGCGCTGACTGTAACACCACTTTAAAACTCACTGAAACGTTGATAACCTGCCATTGTATCAGTAGTAACCGATCTAGCATCTTTGTCAGACGCTTGTTGTCTTATATAGGCGCTGCCAACCGCATCGCGTTTCTCTGATTGGTTCCATACCTCTGTCATTTGCATTCGCACTCCTATACCAGTTTTTTTGGCTCTCCGGTGTAATTTTTTCGCAGGTGTCATGACGAAAGTGCAATAGAAGTGACTAAAATTATAAATTTTCTTAATCCGTAAAAATTTTGGGATTTCTATATGGCCGTGCCGTAGTTTATTAGTTGTGTTTCTCAAAGGTGTAATATTGTATGCGTGAAAACATAATGTTAACCGTTAATTTCAAAATTTATTGTAAGCTTATTTAATTTTAAAAATATTTAATTTTCTCTGCAGATTAAAATTTATAACATACGATTTATTCCATGTACGCGAAAAACGTGTCTACCTCTACCATTCACATTTCGTTCTGGAGGTTATGACGATATCCTAGTTGTTTTAAAAGTTTGTAGTATAAAATACGAACCTCATATGTTCGCAACCTCTTATTGCCACATCAATATTAATATACAAATACGCCTGTATAACATGAATTTTGTGATTCAATTAGAAAATCAACTAACCTACCCCGACATTTTCATTCAGTGCACAAAGGTTAAGTGCTTACATTAAGCAGTATAAAGTGCTTCAATATATTAAAAAATGTTTACCGTAAGGTTAAAAATTTTTGTAAACCAATTAAAGAAGCAAAATGTAAATTTTCACTGCAGATAAAGCTTATTAAATAAAACTTATTACATATACAGAAAAAACGTGGCCTTATCTCCCAGATACATTTAGTTGTTGTGGTTATGAAAATCTCCTAACATATTAAAGTTGGTATAAATCACGAACGTCATACTTTCGCAACCTTTTTAGACTACTTTAATAATAAAATACAAATTCACCAGTATATCAAGAATTTCGAGAGTTATCAATCTGAAAAGCAGCAAATACCGGCCTTAGTAAGGACTTACTTCAGACCCACTCCGAGGAAGTGCACTGTTGTCAGGCTTACTGTGCATGCGAATTGCAGATTCTAGTCTCAAATAAAACCTTTACTACGAAAGAAAAAACATATTTGAGACAACACACACACATTAAAAGTAGCTTCAAAAATTCAAACAGAGATTGTTACTTTATCTGACGGCCAAATTTTCCGTCAATTGTGACTTATTGTTTCATATGTAATTAATTACTTCGTAATATGTTAATTTGTTAAGTCAATATTGTCCATGTCTTTGTAGAAAAATGGATAAGGTTCTTGCTTTGAAAATGTGAACATCGCGTTCAAATTTAACTTATTTATAAAAAAAATTTTATCATGACTATTTGTTTTGACGGAAAGTATATGTTAACAAAATTAATTATATCCTTCAATATTTTTTTCCATATTAGCAAAATCATTTTTGTTAGAAATTTTTCTCCATCATAAATTTTAATACTGCAGGATTGAGTACAAAACATTAATATACTAATAATCTCATTATTCCATGTTGATATGTTAATTTTTGATAGCACACCTGCACTAGTAGTATGGGCTAGTTTCAATTTCTTACGCTAATACTGTCTTTATAATGATGGTTAATTTGTATTTTGATGCCAAAAATATTACAAAAATGCATTATAAAATGGTTAACAATATCTTGCTCAGACCAGATTCGAATTTGAACCATTGTGCACACTGACCCACGATGTTACCTTTGAGCTACCGATAAACTTATCTCAGTTTACTACTGTACACTATATGTTTGGAAATAGAATTTCTATTAAAATTCTCCTCAAAAATATTCATATCACGTCTGGTCAGAATGTGTTTTCAGAGAAAGCATTTGATTGACACAGAAGTAGAAAGGCATTGCTGTAGCTTATCACTGATGTATTGTGTTTATGATTATATTTACTTTGAAATATTATTTACCGAACTTTTCATCAATTGTATTGATTTATTTTTGCTAACAGATTGACATAATCGGCCTTAAACCTTTAATTTTGTGTTTCGTAAACTTTACCTAGCTTTCACTCGCATAAAGTAGTAGTAAAACTGTCTTATTTTATGTTCGCTAGGTTTAGTTTTGACTTTAATACGTCGTTAGTTCTACCTTAAGTCATGATTGTAAGTTATGCCGTACTAAAGCAAAATTATCCTCAGACTACTAATAAGATGGCTCTCTGAATACGAAAAAATTTTGGTATGACGATGGTATTTCCTTAGTCCGGTCTAAAAACGACTATTAATAAGTCCCATAATGTGCAGCACAAGTTATGTTACTCTATGGTGAAATGTAAATAAACAGCCAAGCAAGCTGCAAAGTTTGTTTAATTGAATTGGTCGTTTATACACAGTAACCTGTGTTGAAAGTGTGTATTTAGAACAAACGTTATGTGTAATTATGAGTAAAACGTGTAGCAGTTATCCGAAATAAGAAGATAGAATGGCGAAGGTTACGAAAGTAGTTGGTGAGAAACCTGTTAATGAGTGTGGGTGGAAAGACGAAAGACGAAGGCAGGATAAAATACAGACTCTCCGGGAAAGCACTTCTGCTTCTGGAGTTTTAGTTTCTACAAAGGAGTTCACCTCAGTCAATAACTGTTGTAAAAAAAAACTGTTGGCAAAATGTGTCTGAAGAGCAGCAGCAGAATTTATATAAATCGTTAACAGCATCAACCAAATAAGTACAAGATGTTTATCTTTCAGGTTGTGTTACCAACTCAAAACATAAGACAATTAGCATTAACCCTTAAAAGCACCGAAGAAATATTTAGCGATATAGAGTTAGGAGTGAAGTCTCAGAGAAGGAGGTATGCCAGACATGTATTTTAAATTTATTTCAAATTAGTATGAAGAGGATTATAATCATTCAAAAGAAGATTCTAAACAACAAATTTTTTTTTTTTCAGAACAGTGGGAAGTTCACAGTAACACGCCCAGGAAATTGTACACTTCAGTTAGGTTTCTTGTTAATGATAATCTGAAGTTAATGCAACGAAAAAAGTTATTAATGCCGGTAAAAATAAAATTTGATGTATTTTGATAATCCTAGCCTCAGTATAAAGAAGTTGCATGAGCTGTTTACCATATACTTTGAAAAGAAGACTGGAAAGAGATTATTAATGAAAAAGAAGACATTTAGAGTTTTTCCGGTAGTGCTGTGAGTACAGTTTCCGTCGTCCCAAAACTGACGTATTTAATTTCTGGACAGGGTGTGAAGTGAAATTAAAGGAAGATCCAAATTACAGCTGCAAGACGCAGTATACTCTTCATTATATGATTGTAATACGGTATAACAGCTTGGAAAAGTACATTATAGAAGATGCAAAAACAAGCTCAAGGAGACTTGTAATGGAATTCGACTATGCGCAGAACTTACCTTTATCCAAACTAAATGTAACAAGCCAGTTCTACAAGAAACTGCTAAGGCTGTATGTGTTCAATGAGCATAATAATAACACTCCATATATATCTATATAAAGTTTAATGGAAAATCAGGCCAAGAAAGATGCAAATTCAGTTTCTTCATTTCTTTATCACACCTCAAAAACTAAGATACAAGAATTTCCTGACTTGCGTGAACTCATTTTACTGTATGATTCATATAGATGCGAGAACAAAAATACGACAATCTCAAGGTTTTGCTTATGGTTGTCCAAATTGTACAAAATCAGGACACCACAGTTGTTTCCAGTTCGCGGGAAATCCTTCTCGCGATGCGACAGACATTTTGAACTTGTCAAATCTCGGCTGAAGGAGAAGATGGTCACCACTGCAAAACATTACTTGGAAGCAATGGTGCTATGTAGAAAGATGTCACCTTTCACGGTTACATTTGACAGAAAGTTTATAAAAGACTGGAGTGATGCTATGGCACCTTTCTTTCTGGATAGCCCTGTTGGTAAGGACAAGAGAAGTTTCAAAATACAGTCTTATGTGCAGATTAAGTACAAATAAGATGGCACTTTGCAGGCATCGCCCACATACACGCTTTCATTTTTGCTTTTTAGTTTATGGAGAAAGACGTATGACGTGAATATTCTCCGTACCATTCGAATACCACTAACAGGAGTAAACAGCGCAAAACTGGAAGATGGGTGATGACTGTACCGATTCATGGAACATGAAAGCATTGACTGGATAGACGGTGTTCTGGATGATGAAGAAGCTCTTTCATTCCTAGAAACCTGCCAAGCAATGAGTGATGAAGATCAGAAATGCTGAACTGATCAGGAACAATAAACAAAGCATACAAATGTGTGAGCATATATTTAAAGTTTTACTATTAAAGCTAAATGTGTTATAACTGATGTATATGGAGTAATAAGTTGCATTCCATAAACATTTTCATATCTATTTTGTCAATATTTCGTGTTAGGTAAAGGAAGAGCACATAACACAACTGTCATAAATGTTTATTTTCAGATATATCAAATAAAAAAATTTAAAGAAGTGACTTTATTTGTTTGGCAGAATAGTTGTACAATAATTTCTGAACATATATTATATTGTTCTTAACTGATATTACTATATCCATGTAAATTTACAAATGTTTAAACTTGATTTCTGAGATTGGCTATGTTTTGTATGCCCTTCTTGGGGCTAACGTGTGTAATGTAATAATCATAATAATCACTAGACGAGAAAAGTGACAAAACACATTTTAGTCAGGAATACACTGGCGAAATTTGTCCCCATATATTATAAACACGTTTTCTAGACACATATATATATGCATACGTGTACATTTTTGTGTCTGTGTATGTAAGCCAGCAGCTTGTACATTCCCCATAAATTCCCTCTACCGGCGTAAGCAGACACTGTATCACGGCTGGGCGCGCTTGACCATCTTTCCGCCCTTTGCTCCATCCCGCAGAAAAATAACAAGGAGTCCCCCATCTTTCCAAACATTCTTCAAAGATCTTTTCATTCTGAATCCGTACTTTGAGCTATCTGATGTCCGTTCTCCACCCCCATGTGCCAAAATTCCACCACAATCCACAAGCAACGGGCCCACGTGTACGCTGAGATAGTGTACAAAGGAAATGATCATTGATACAGAAAATCTGCTTGCTTTTATCTAAATGTCCTTTTACTTGGAAGGCGATTTTGTGTGGCCTACCACAGTTTATGTCGTAGCCTACTGGAGGGCGACCTCCAGCCTGCCAATACCAGACGCCACGATACGTATCAAAGGCTTTGTGTACACAGAACAACTACGTAGAAAGGCGACACTGCCATTGCGTCATGCTCTTCTGTCGAGCTACAAATTGTAAACACGCCACACTATATGGCGAAGATAACAACATTCGTCAAAGCACATCAGTACGACAAACAGTTATGAATTCGAGTATTGCCTATGTTGATGACACAAACTTAGCGAAACTATGGAATCCATCTTTACCGACGTAAACGTTGTCTAGGTGACTTTGTTTGTAAGTTTTTTTCCTACTGTTAGTTTAGCTAGAAGCTAGTATAATTTCTTTTGGGGGTTGACATCCAATATTTTCTACAATTAGGCATTGAAGACTCCTCATTTTCTCAAACTCTTTATTTTCAACGTCATTCTAACAAACCATATCGAATATCAACGACCTCAGTAAAAAAAACAGAATCAAATGGAACAGGGCAAAAACTGTGGAACGATCACGTGAAGTCACAAAATTGTCGTGCGATTTGCTGTATATTAAAAGTGAAATTATTTTTCCAACCACGCCGCAGTAATACATTGAGCAAAGGTATTTTTGTTGTTCCTAAGATTATAATTATTAGATATGAATACATTAGCATTGTATTCTTAGTGTTGCCAACATGACTGTGAACTGAGAAAATAGTGGCTCGAAAGTGCCTATAGTGTGTCGCTCCCCTGTTTACCTATAGTACCCGGCAGACATCTGGGCGCGCAAGTTCCGTCATGCTCGCTAGTCTGTAGCCCGCGACAGACCGGCCTGGCAGCACAGGCGCCATCCCACAAACATCTGATCTTCAGTGATTGGTAAAAGAAATTAGGACGTACCACCTGGTGTTTGTGAGATAGCTGATAGCATGACTATCGCCGCACGCGTATCTCTTCACTCCTTACGAGATACTCTCCCTGATTTTTCGCTCTGACATATGGCAAGACGTCTGCCGGGCATTATAATCGAGTAACAATCAGACAAATATATAAGAAGCACATGGTTTACAGTAGTATTGTTACAGTGCATCTGATATATCTTCTTCTTTAACACTCTCGCCGCAACGGAATTTCCTATATTTTAACTACTAGGTTACTATTGTATGCAGGGGATGATACTTGATTTCATCGTTCTCCTATTATCCTCTAGCCGCGTTTTGTACGGGTATTACGCCCGGTTTGAACAAGCGATGGAAGATCTCATGCTTATTGTGTATCCGCCTAGCACACCTTCTTCCACAAATAAACCGGGTTCTTCTTTATGAAGGGCCAGCATTTAATTCCTTTAACTATCTCCCATATAATTTTTAGAATATCAAGGTTATTTTATTTGGGAAACTACAATTTTAAAACCTATCTCTTAGTACTCCCATCCTTAACACTTTATATGAGGTACTTTATGAATTTCCGTCAGTACTAAATCCTCTATTCTCATGTATAAATTATTTATATATGCATGCGCAGTTTAAAATTTTTTTACAAAAAATAGTTAAGTTCACCACTATCACCTACTTATTCTGACCGGAGGAGGTATTAGAAATGCCATTCAGGAAAATTTTAAAAATCCACTTTGCTTTAAATACAAATAAAAAAGCCTACCTAATACAATATTTAATTACTATGACATACAGTTATTCATTCTCCATTATACTATAGATATTGAAAATGATGATGTTATTGCTGTAAATATTTAGGCGTGAATAATATATTTTATCTATCACGCACCGTATCTTTCAGCAACCTTTTTTTTTTTTTAATGTAACTGTAGCATTGGAATGCGTGTTTCACTTAATACTTAAAATCCCTAGTAAGATTTCTGAAACTTATTTTGACAGAAGAACATTACCCACTCTTGTCTATGATCAAATGTTAGCTAAAATATTGATTAGAAGGTGCAGCAACGTAAAAAAAACTTTATAATCGTATATTTAATTCTGTCGACGAAGTTTGTTCAACTTAGTAATTGCGTTAAACATATTATTGACTAATTTAACTGCAACCCTTGATAATTGAATTCAAAAGTTCTTAACTGGGAGCCGAGAGAGTTTAACAATTTGCTCTAGTTTGAAACCACCGAGAAAGAGTTAGTAATCACGTGTAATTTAACGCCAGCGTTCAGACGCGTATAACTACAGAAGCTCTCACGACCTGTCCAGGCGTAGTGCTTAAGTCAAAAATGAGTGAAAGCAGGGTAAAAATTGTTCGAGTGGATTACATGTAAGTTGAAAAGCACAATCGTCCATCCAAACTTAATGGATAGGTCTTATATAAAAAATATGTAGCTAAATTAAAAGGATTAGGTCGACGCTTAACAGTGAGGTCTTAAACGATTTTGAGGGTGAAATTGAGGATGGAGCAGCGGCGGAATGCAAGATCTGGGAAACCATAGTACTCAGAGAAAACTCTCCGGCCAACATCCCCCCCCCTCCCCCTCAACCATGTTTGCTACCTGTCAATATCCTGGTTACACCACCAGGAAAAAAATATGTTTATCTTTTACACAGGTTGTTCTACAGGAATATAAAAATTTGGTTACTCCCACATAACCTTAAAATGCATACTGATCCTTGGATACGAATATCTTTTTAGTTTTTGATTTCATAAAGTTATTGTTAAAATTGAAATAATAATTTCATTTGTAAAGATAACATTTTTAGTTACTCTGTTTTTGACTTGACTAACTTTTGCTATTCAAATTTAAATTTATTAGTCCTGCAAATCGGCGAATAACAAATAAATTAAATAAGAAAAGACTAATTTTAATTACATGTTCTGGTACATTTAGAAATTTTAGTTGTCAAATCTTATTATTAAGCTACATGTTATAATCTGTTGGAAATTAGAATTGGCAAATATTGACAGCTTATGGGCTATATTTTTTACTTTATTTCTACGTCTATATTTGTATAATAAACAATTTTTAAGAACAGTTTAAACTCATGGTAATACGTTTAAGTTAGCGTGAATGCTGCGTGATCTATGTCATTCTCCAATATCCGTCTTAAGTAGACAGGACATGATATGTTGACGTCATTACGTAATTAAAGTATATATATATATANTTCTCCAATATCCGTCTTAAGTAGACAGGACATGATATGTTGACGTCATTACGTAATTAAAGTATATATATATATAAATACAATAAATATAGGTAATTTTTTTTGATTAATAAGTATTAGCAGTTAAGTTACACTTAAAATAATATATGTCATCAGCTATGTTGGAACTGCACACAGTTACGCATGCTACGACGAGTCAATGAACTGTGAAATTAATTGAAATAACTTTGAACGCAGGCGTTTAAAACGAATTTATGAAAATAAATAAATAATCTATAAAAGCCTTCGGAAAACTTTACCCCCTTCGTTACGGAGGCATTCTTCCCTCTTACAAACTTCTGACGCTACGTGGTTAAATTAATCGTGGCGATCTTCCGAATGATAAGTGTCGCAGTGACTCAAGCGTTTTCTTGCGATACGGGCTTCAGAAAGAATCCACTGAACCTTTTCATTGTCCGTGGCTTCACAGAGAGAAAGGTTTGTTCCAACCAACAAAATATTTGATTGTATATGGCCAAAAATATATTTACCTGCCTCAACAAAATATTATGTTGGGTAAACGAATCTTAAAAACACACCAAAATTAATTTTCTTCATCTAACAAAATTAACGCTTGAATTAACAAAACTTATTTTTGGACCAAAATAAATTAGACTCTTAACAAAATATTTAGCTGAATCAACTATAAAAATTGGTTTGACCACTCATTATACTGCCTTATCTCGAAAATACACTTCGAGACTGTGTTTGTAATTTTTTGTGACAATTAGGGTAGTGAGAGTATTTGTTAGCGCATTTATTGGTGCTTAACAATTATATAAATACCTAATAAAACAAGTTCAACAAGAAAATAAAATTTAAATGTGTAAAACTTGAAATATGTACTCCTCACAAAAAGTTTGGAATATTGTGCGACAAGGCAGGTTTGGTGGTAGGAGTTATATAGTTCTTTTTTGATCAACTGAGAGCACACTAAAGCATTGAAAATGTCTGGGATAAGTCGAAAACAGCAGTTTATATTCGTCCACAATCTCCAGAAAAACTTTACGAGCTGCCCAGATGGAATGGGACCTTTATCTGGAAGATGACATCAACGCATTGATCACAAGCATGACACGGCGTGTTAAGGACCTGTGCAATGCACACGGAGGCCATACACGGTACTAAGCCGCAGTGGGAAGAAAGAAACCCGTCCTAGCCAGAGACACCATTGCATTCCTTTTGTCGTTTTTTAGTGTTACTTCATCTGTGAATTTGGAACATTTTTCTAGTTGCAAACAACTTGAATATCACTTTTTGTATCGGTAATGTTTGTACCGTCTAATTGCTATGCTTTCTTTTATGTACATTCCATATTTTTTTTTGCTTTCTTTATATATACTCCAAACTTTTTGTTAGGTCTATTTGCGCACGTTGTTCGGTATTGAAAATGTATTCCTTTGAAAACATTACTATTCCGTCAGTAGTCAATTTACTGGGGCATTGCGCTCTGGCGCAGATTACCGCAGTTCGAATCTCCGACGGGCTTGCAAATCATTCATATTAACCAAAACTGTTATATGGACGTAGAGCAAAACAAATGTTTAGTCACACCAACCAAATATTAGTTTGGAACAACCAAATAAGAACAACAAAATATCATGGTTTCAAAAACAAAATATTTCATTGCACGTATACAAACAGTTAATTTGGTTGCGGCAACAAACTTTCTTTCGCTCAGCGGAACCTTTTTCTCATAGTTGCAGACTCAGCGATGTTGAAATCTCGAGTCCGGTCGAGTTACTTTCAAGGGGGTGGGTGCTAAGGCGCTGTGGTGTTGCGGTTGGACATCTCGCCTCCCACCAAGGCGAACCGGGCTCGATTCCCGTCGTGGTCACTCCCGGATTTTCGCAAGTGGGAATCGAGCTGAACGATGCTGCTAGTCAGCGGGGCTTTTCTCGGGATCACCGTTTTCCAGCGCCCTTGCATTCCACCGCCCTTGCATTCCACCGCTTTTGCATTCCAGCTCTGTTCCATAGTCACATCGCTCTACCACCCTCGTCGGCTCTCGAGACCTCGATGCTACAAGCTCCCCAAACCTCTATGCCTCCATAAAATTCATGGGCTGACGTACACCAGTAATGTCCAAATTCGATTCTACCTCCCAAGATTGTGTCGGCAACATGATTACTCAGTTTTACAATAGACTGACACATATGCCAGTTGGTAACATCTAAACAAATGGCCCGTGATAAACGTTAGTGATACAAAAATTGTGTCACATAATCTGATAGCCTGTTACTTGTGAAGCTATCTGGATGACCATTTTAGGCTAAATTTTGTCTAAACGATGGAGCATATTCTAATCAGTGAATGCCTGGAGCACTACTAATATGCTTACTATGGTATTACAGGTATCATCTTATTCTAAGCTCCTGATATTTCTGTTTATACTATTAACATTCCAGCATAAAATAGTTTTGCTTGAAATCCAAGTGTGCCTAAATGTACTTGCATACCTATAATTTTTTTTCTACAAATTTTCAAGTGTTTAATAATATTCAGTCACAGTTCGAATATATTAATCTGCAAAAAAAAATTGATCACCCTGAAGGTTCTATCGCAGGGCCACATAAGTGTGTAAGGGCACAGGGCGTTGTAATATACAGAAAACATAAAGATATATTAGACACGCCAAGCATGTATTCCAGAGGACCAAAACTTGTCGGATGCACGGTGTATGGTCCATGAAGGCATAGACGTCGGATGCTCTCCTGAGAAAGATCGTTCCACAGCTGGCGTAGCTGAACCTCGCAGCGTTTTCTGGACGTATCGCCATGCCATCAGGGTTCCTTCAATCACACAAGTGGAGTGCGTGAACCATAGGAAATGGTACCCCACACAAGATAACTCTCTTTGGGGCGGTGTGCCGTTCTTCAATGAAGCGTGGATCACAGCGCTGGCCAGGACGTCTCCAGACTCGAATTAGGATGTTGTCTACGTCCAGACATATTCGTGATTCGTCGCTGCACAACACTCGTCGCCAATCTGCAAGATTTTATGGTTCCCTTTCCCGGTAGAGGGTCACACGTGCTCGGCGATGCACAGGTCGTAATGTTAGACGTCGTATGGGACGCCGCGAAAAAAAGATCCCGCTCTGCTAGCCGCCTGGATAAGATACTGGTGGACACAGGCGTATCACCAGCTGCCGTGACATGTTGCTAGGTGGTGCGCAGAGTCGCCGGTAGAATTCTTATAACCTGTCGCTACATGAAACAATCCTCCATGTTGGTGTTCCACCGGGGTCGACCCGAGCCTTCTCGACGCGTGAGTACACCCCTTTTCCCGCTGTGTGAAAGGCCGAATCACAGTTTACTGAGAACTGTTCCGGATGTGAGTCATGTACCGTAACGTCCAACCTGCCTCTCGAAGGTCGACGATGCGGCCTCTCTCAAACTCATTCAGCTAGGCAAAGACTTGTCGAATACGCCGACGGGGCATGCGAAGTGTTCACTGAACTTGGGTCTGTGGCTACTATGGCCTTATTCATTGTCATGCAGCTACGATTGAAGGAGGGGCATGTATTCCCCATAAAGGCGTATCCGTGCAAGCAAACCGCATTAAAAGCAAATATGAGACATTTCGGGTTATGGTAATACTGTATGGCAACCTCCGTTGTACTCGCGCAATTTTTTAATCGTAATTATTATTTTTATTTTTTTTTGTGTACATTCTAATTAATTTATACGCAGTTAATTTTATAAATACTACCTTACGGGAAGAAATGTATGCTTTGGATTCGCATGTATTCTTTGGATTCATGTGTATGAATTTTGGATTACTATAGTGCTACCTGCATGAAAAATTTGGGAATTGTTTGTCTGGTTCCCGAGGGACTATTAATACGTCTTTTCAGTCCGGATATTTCAGGAAAACTTTTTATATACAAGGCTTTATAACATTGAATCTTTGTGTGCCTGTAGTTCGGGAAATAATTGCTTGATGATTAATTATAATAATTAATGACCTTCTAATATCACAAATTGTTGGAATGGCAAACGATGCTTCTATTTCTATAGTAAATTTGTAGGAAATAGTTTGAGTAATTCCCGAGAAATGATGCTGATAGATTTATATTTTATGTGGTGCAATCTTCGAAAATAGCAGCAGGCCTTGAGAATATGAGTCTGAGTTTGATAATGACATTATGAGACAATTTTGGTTCAAATCGGTTCTGCGGTTCCTGAGATAAATCATAGCTCCTAATTTTTTAAAATACTGCAATATTTATATTTAACATCCATCGTGGTCAAAACGTATACAATTTAGGCATTTTTACTAAGTACTAAAAGTGTATTAAATGGAGTGGAGAGATTTGGACGGGTCTTAACACCCAGGTCTTCAGAGCCAATGCGGGTGAAGCGATGTGAGTACGTGGCTGCGCCGGAATAAACGCGTGAGGGAAACAGGAAATCCCCCGGGAAAACCTGCCAACCAGAGGCATCGTTCGGCACGATTCCCACATGCAAAAATTCTGGGAGCGACCCCACCGAGTTCGCCAAGGTGGGAGGCGAGTAGTCTACCCACTACACCTCCGCAGCCCCAAATGTGTATTGAGTGTATTAGTGGCCACAGAACGAAATTCATTCGGTGTTAAATAATTATACATTCAATGTATAATTATGATAATGTGAGAATTACTAAATAATGTAATTACAAACATTTCTGAATAGTTGCCGCT
>NQII01009500.1:0-19530 GCA_002778355.1 Clitarchus hookeri | reverse complement strand
TGTTATAGTCGTCACGTGCATTCTTCTCGAGTTGACCTTCCCCTGCGGTGACTAGGAGTGACACCTGTCTCTACCCTGGTTATACGAGGGGAGGGGGGGGTGGTTTGTGGGCCAGCGTCGCTCTACTATCCCTAAACCATCACACGACAACCATTACCCAAATGTTGCTATCTTTCTGCAAGATGAGAACTTCCTATTATGTGTTTTTTCTAGAATTTAAGTGTTAGTCATTAGTTTGAACATCCAATTTCATTCCAGTGTACAAATTTTTCGATCATATCTATTCCTATTTATAAAATAATTTTTTTTTTCACACATAGTTCTTTCCACTCACAGGACTATTGACTTTGAAGTGCATCACTGGTTGTGAACATACTTACATATGACTTTACATTACCGAGGTAGGGGTTTTTCGGTTGTTGAAAAGACAGTCTTCTCGACCTACGAATGAAACAATTGGCGTCAATACGCCTTGGTATATGCAGTGAATAAGTATTCAGACTGTATAAGCAGGATAACTTGTTTAACCTTATATACAAGAGCTGAGTTACAGAGACAGACGGAAACTCTATATCTCAGTACATTGATATCACTTGAAATATATACCATGAAGAAATACCGCCTAGAAAATACCACGACAGGATTAGGTGTGTTGATATCATAGTTTTTACACAGTTACTCAACGTTAGAATTACTGTTAGACATACATTTTCCTACCGACTACAGTTAAATGATTTTGTCTTTTTTTTAAACACATATCTGTCTGATAAGCAATGGAAATGGTAAGATATTAATCGTATAACAACGGAAATTTCTTAATACTTAGTAGGTTAAAAAAACAGCTTGAAGGCCTTCAACATTGTTTCATTTGGCTCCCCAAACAACTTTATAAGACCACACAGTATAAATGCAACTGCCGAAAAAAAAAGCTAAAGACTGCAATGAATTCTGCTTCACACTTTTCACATCAACAAACGTCCTATAGTTGTACGCTGTACGACACGAATCGGTTCGCTCCCTTGCGGGTTGAGGTAACGTCATGTTATGTCGAAAGTTGCCCTTACCGTTCCCTTAACTTTTATGTTCGCTATCACAAACGAATTTCCAGGAGAACGAGGTCCGTAAGGTGAAATGTGAAACAGACGTGAAATATTTAACCTAGATCCGAAATAAGCAGCA
This sequence comes from Clitarchus hookeri, assembly GCA_002778355.1. NCBI lineage: Eukaryota > Metazoa > Arthropoda > Insecta > Phasmatodea > Phasmatidae > Clitarchus > Clitarchus hookeri. The sequence goes on along the minus strand of NQII01009500.1, from coordinate 18,351 downwards.
CGTAAATTTATGTTAGCATATGAAGAAGTAATTCTACAATATTCACCATAGGCACATCTGTGAACAGACTTGGCTACATATGAGTATCCATGGACCCGTGAATATAGAGCTCCTTACATTTAGTTGTATGAAAATATGTTTCGTATATTTTGTGCAATTATTTTGTTTACTTGTTTGTTCAAATTTTTTAAACGTATGTAAGTACTTATTTTACTATGTGTAGGTATATTTTACTATATGTAGATACTTATTTTACTATAAACCTAGTTTTTTATTCATTGTGTGAGATATATTTTTGCAAACCATTTCTCGTATAATTTGTTATAAAGTAGTTATAAATATTATGGGAACTTTGCTGGCCAATTCGGAATTTAGCATGATTTGATAATTATATTTAGTATTAAATATTTTTCCGATTTTTTTAAACATGTTTATATCTCAGGGCNAATTTAAGTGTTAGTCATTAGTTTGAACATCCAATTTCATTCCAGTGTACAAATTTTTCGATCATATCTATTCCTAGTTATAAAGTAAATTTTTTTTTTGCACACGTTGTTCTTTCCAGTCACAGAACTATTGACTTTGGAGTGCATCACTGGTTGTGAACATACTTACATATGACTTTACATTACAGAGGTAGGGGTTTTTCGGTTGTTGAAAAGACAGTCTTCTCGACCTACGACTGAAACAATTGGCGTCAATACGCCTTGGTATATGCAGTGAATAAGTATTCAGACTGTATAAGCAGGATAACTTGTTTAACCTTATAGACAAGAGCTGAGATACAAAGACAGACGGAAACTATATATCTCAGTACATTGATATCACTTGAAATATATACCATGAAGAAATGCCGCCTAGAAAATACCACGGCAGGATTAGGCTTGTTGATAACATAGTTTTTACACAGTTACTCGACGTTAGAATTACTGTTAGACCTACATTTTCCTACCGACTACAGTTAAATGATTTTGTCTTTTTTTTAACACATATCTGTCTGATAAGCAATGGAAATTGTAAGATATTAATCGTATAACAACGGAAATTTCTTAATACTTAGTAGGTTAAAAACACAGCTTGAATGCCTTCAAAATTATTTCATTCCGCTCCCCAAACAACTTTGTAAGACCACACAGTATAAATGCAACCGCCGAAAAAAAAAGCTAAAGACTGCAATGAATTTTGCTTCACACTTTTCACATCAACAAACGTCCTATAGTTGCACGCTGTACGACACGAATCGGTTCGCTTCCTTGCGGGTTGAGGTTACGTCATGTTATGTCGAAAGTTGCCCTTACCGTTCCCTTAACTTTTATGTTCGCTATCACAAACGAATTTCCAGGATAACGAGGTCCGTAAGGTGAAATGTGAAACAGACGTGAAATATTTAACCTAGTTCCGAAACAAGCAGCACGTAAATTTACGTCAGCATATGAAGAAGTAATTCTACAATATTCACCATAGGCACATCTGTGAACAGACTTGGCTACATATGTGTATTCATGGACCCGTGAATATAGAGCTCCTTACATTTAGTTGTATGAAAATATGTTTAGTATATTTTGTGCAATTATTTTGTTTACTCGTTTGTTCGAATTTTTAAACGTATGTAAGTACTTATTTTACTATGTGTAGGTATATTTTACTATATGTAGATACTTATTTTACTATAAACCTAGTTTTCTGTTCATTATGTGAGAATATTTTTGCAAACCATTTCTCGTATAATTTGTTATAAAGTAGTTATAAATACTATGGGAACGTTGCTGGCCTATTCGGAATTTTGCGTGATTTGATTATTATATTTAATATTCAATATTTTTTCGATTTTTTAAAACATGCTTATATTTCAGGGCATTAATCACTGTGTTTCTACAGAATTGTAAGGAAAATATAAATCCTAAAACATAAATGAATTTCTTTACAACTCCACAGAAGAAGTATTTCTTCCCTGTTCCTCTTTCACTCCTTAACCGCAAAGTATTTTAGGCTGGTAGATCTCATTTTCCGCCGTAGTTATTTTGCATTTCTGAATTTATGTTCCCAAGGCTGGAAAATTTCGTTGTCTTCACGCCTTTAGAACGCACACGTTGCGTATTTTCACAGTGTTATGTCTTGCGACATTTTATCTTCAGCGTAACATAAAGAGGGAGATTAACATCTTGACTGCCGTAAAGAGCCTACCGCCGCGGAATACATTATATTATATCTCGTTGTTTATTCTTTTGCTCATTAAAATTGCTTATCTGGAAAAGTTNTACCGCCGCGGAATACATTATATTATATCTCGTTGTTTATTCTTTTGCTCATTAAAATTGCTTATCTGGAAAAGTTGTTTTCATACCACTCGTTTAAGACGAGAAATTATGATTCAGCAAACTTGGTATCTAATTAATTAAGCTCAACGCTATCTCTTAGCAATTTTTTTGTTTATAATAATATGTCACAGGTCAAACAACAGCGCTATTAAATAAATCATTTCTAATGGAATAAAAAGCACACTTACTAGATCCTACATCGTAAATGTCAAGTAGTCTAAATGTTTTCAGAAAAAAATTGCTCTAGTTGACATTTACTCCTCTACAGAAATCATCTGTGGTTTCTAGATGGATTTCTAATACATTTTGGTCGCTTTAATCTTAACTTAACCTTGTATTAATTCAATCATAATGCAGCTATCCCATCATTTAAATACGAAAGAATAACCCGTCAAGGAAAATGCACATGAAAATTTTCAATCAATTCACAAATTAAATAAAATGTTTTAAAATAACAAGATGGCTTATCTAAATACAAGTTATGATGGATTAATAGGTACGTATAAAGTATACTGTTAAGTGTTTAATGTATAGCGAAATATTACTACTGCAGCAAACATTGAGCTAATATTTTATTTTAATTGTAAAAAAATTTAATCCTAATTATTTTAACTTCAAGACGCAATAACCTATCATATATTATGCGTATGTAATTATGTTATGCAAAGCAAAAATTATTTGTTTGAAGATCAGTGTACTTTGGCAGTATACACAAAATGCTAAGTGAAGTCTATAAGGCTATCGTAGTTATATATCAAAAATTAGAAACCATATCCCTCAAGTTTTCGTAAAATGCCAGATTTGGAATTTATATCAAATGGACAAATCAGCAATGAAATTATTTTCATTAAAATAAGATATGGAAGTAAAAAAAATTGTTAAAATTCAACGAGCTTGCAAATGACAGTTTCGAGCGCCCGTCAAGTAGCAGTTACCGTATTCTCCATTACAATTTATTACTTTTTTCTCTTGTTGCAAAAAATTTACAGTTTGGAAAATAATCTAATACAATTTCGCATAGAGAACAAATCCGTCTAGCTATGACTTACATGGCATATGAAACCGAAACAGAGAGTTATGGAGTGAAGTTGTTTACAAAACTCGCCACCTTTATAAAAAGTTTAAAGTAACATTCTTACACCTTAAAGAGTTCTTATGTTTCGAGAGTCCTGATATAACAAATTGGGCAATAAAAACATGTTCTCGCGATGGTTGTTTCAACCGTACTTTCACTAATAATGAGCTTACGCTGGAAAGAATAATTTCAATTGTGATTCGTACTGGTGAAATTTTTCACGTTTTAAACTCCCGCCACCTGTTTTTATTTTGAACGTGATTTTATTTTCAATAATATGGCTTCAGAGTTCCGGATGGCGATAGTAAGAAATTAAGAACTCAACGAATCCACAAATTATGTGTGGTATCACAATTTCCAAGCACACATCCAACTGTAACACTCCAAACTAGTGAAGAAAGTCCGACTCTGCTTCTATCCTGTGCCTTCTATGACTTTCTTTTCAGGTATTATTCTGGTTTCCTACGAGAACCACTGCAATGTAGTATGTACAAAATAAACAATGATTCGTCAGATATATTAGCTCTTTTTGCAAAAAAATTTCATAGAACCTATAAATGCTTAAAGACAGAAAAAGTATAGCAACTAATTCGCTGATAGATGTTCTCTGCGTTCAGAGATTATTTCATATAACTCATTTTTTTATTATGTGCAATACAAATAGCAAATGAAGAAAGCACATCAGGGTCTTAATTAATTACCAGAGAAAAGGGAACATTTACGAGCGGATTTCATTCGTAATGTAATGTTTTATTTCAGCTGGAAATAAATTATTTAAATAAGCACGCATTTTTTAAATTGAAAATATGTAGTTATTAATTTAAAAAAGTAGATATTTACATAACTAATTAGGCTTTATTATCCAAAATACACTCTTTGGTTTAAAATTACTCTCTGTGGTTCTGAATGTAGGATTTTGTACTTCAGAGTCGTGAAGTTTTTGTCAAAACCACGTATGACGTTGCAAACATACAAAATCATTTAATAAATTATCATAGTGACACTCCGAGAGCTGAACTTTGAAGTTGTCTAATCGTATCAGTATATACAGTATTTGAGTCAATAATAAAAAGGTTTTACATTAATATTATGAAGATATTTGTATCTGGAATGTTAAACATAATTCTTTGTAATAAAACAAATGTTTTATAAACTTTTTACAACTATTTGGAAGTGAATTTAATTTATATATGTCATTAAAATTGACCATATGTGTTTCTGAATTATATAATATTTGTGCATGATTAAAAAAATTGAGTTATTGCGTAGCCTTATACGGTGAAATGTAATGTTAAAATAGATTTAGTTTTACAGTAACCCAGTATAGTGTTATGTTTGTTGATAATATCTAACATCAGGGACGGAAATTACTGTACTATATTTTCTGATTTTAAAATACAAAATGTAATCCAAATCGGTTATTAAAAAGCAGGTATAATGAAATAGGGGAGTGGAACACACAATTTGATTTTCATAAGAGGATTTATATTTTCTGTAACAAATTTTAAAAAAATATTTCTAACGGCCGCAATTTTAGATAGCACATATATATGGACGTAGATAATAATGTATGCGATCTTGTAACATGCAGTGGACTGTTTATTATTTGTTTTACTACTTGTAAAAAATTTTCTGTAATTTAGTTCAAATTCTCCAAAAATATAATATGTAAACTTTGTTTGTCCAAAAACACTACTCCTCGAAAATAAATAAATGTGGTCAAAAATTGAAGAAATTAATGTTTCCATTAGTGGCTGCTAGCACACCAAGTTTAGTTCAGTTCAATATATATCGGTCTTATACTCATGGTTGCCAACATNTGGCTGCTAGCACACCAAGTTTAGTTCAGTTCAATATATATCGGTCTTATACTCATGGTTGCCAACATAAAACTTCATTGGAGTGGCATTCAACAATTGTTTATTTTGTATAAATGCCTTTTTTTTTAATGAAAATATCATTATTTATGATAGTGCAATCGGCTTAAAACTTATTTAAATATAATAAAAAATTCAAAATCTTCTTTGAAACTATATTCCAAAAGGGCTATGTATTTTTTTTACAACTTTCATATAAATAGAAACTTACGGGAGATAGTTTCAAATTTTTGGTTATGCTGTGGTGGTGTAGTGGTAAGACTACTCGCCTCCAACCTAGGCGAACCGGGTTTGATTCCCAGTGGGGTCGCTCCCGGATAATCGCATGTGGAAATCGTGCCGGACGATGCCACTGGTCGGCGGGTTTTTTCTCGGGGATCTCTTCTTTACACCATCCTTTCATTCCAGCGTTGATTCATTCTCACCTCGCTTAACCCTCATCGACTCTCAAGACATTGATGTTAAGAGCCGCCCGAATCTCGTCACTCACTCTTTCTCTCATTTTAGGTAACGAAATCCGTTAGTCTTCTTTACTCGCTACACTGGAAGGCTTCCAATTCCAGTTATTCCCAGAACTGCATCCTCATTGGATATATTTTCGGCAGCTTTCATAAACTCAATACGGCGCGAAGAATTTACTTCCTTCTCAGTGTCTTCAGAATAACTATTCACGCCTNCTTTCATAAACTCAATACGGCGCGAAGAATTTACTTCCTTCTCAGTGTCTTCAGAATAACTATTCACGCCTGCTTGTAGTTCAATGTTGGTGAGAGCATTGACCTAAACTGGTATGTTTCTTAAATCTAAACCTTATATTTTTTCAAAGGTAGCCGTGAAATCACTGTCCCTGAAAAAGATTGAATCAACTGTCCAAATTCCAGTTTTGATGAATCCGCTGGCAACTTTTGCGACGAATACCGCCCTGCAATAAGGTAAACAACGCAGTTCACTGACTTAGAACAGGGTGATGATTTTCTCTGGATGTGGCCTTAATAACGTTTTACATGCTCGATTGCAATAGTTTATTCTGCCGAGTAAAAAGAAAATGTATTTATCGCGTCTGGTTAATTTCACTGTTTCAATACTCTTAGTGCGGTAGTGTGACTACCAAGAATGAGAAATTGTTGCCTGTCTTAAGACTTTCCGTTGAAACGAAGTGATCAAGCTACGTAACAAAATCTTCAGCAGTTACCCACCCAGTTTCAGTGAACGCAACTTGACACCTGACAAAAGCACCATGAGACAGTTATTCCTTAAATCGGACGCAACCATATGAAAACAAGCATGGACTGTAAACTTACCGGCAGCATTCAATTTGCATATTGCTGTTGTGTTTATGCCAACACTACCACTTGTTATTGCACCCTCCTGATGCCTTCCTGATTGACTAGAACTTTCTTCGACTTCTTTAAAGTTGATGGTGATGCATTATACTTAATACGGAAATACCTTCAAGCCAATTTTCGTTAANACTGTATTGTGTTTTTTTTTTTTTTTTTTTTTTTTTTTCACTTTATCTGCAGAAAATATATTTACCCTTGTCATTGCTGATGTAACATCAGGTAGTACAGGCCATTCACGGTTACTTTACACATTTTTTTAAAGCCCTGCTAAAGTGCTACCTTTGTTTATCGATTACTTATCTTTCCGCTACATGTAAACTGTCAAAAGCTTGTTTACTGTTTTTTAGCTGTTCAAAGAAATTAGCCATATTAAAAAAATCATTTGGTACGAAAGTTCACAATTTAGGCCTATAACCATATTTAGGTCAGCTTTATGAAGTTTATCAATATCTATGTTGACGATAGTTCGTACTGTTATTATTTTACATTGTTAACATATTTTTTATACACAACATAGCACATTACACATAATACACGTTAGTATTTTGCCGCGAATGTGTTTAACCCTTCTAGAATCGCGGAGGAAAGAACTAGTATTTAACCTCTTCTTATCGATATGTTTTGGGTTATTTCATTAAAAGGACGGCCTCATTTGGAATAAAAATTAAAACGAAGAAACAACCAGACCAACGAAAAGGCACCGTATATTCAAGCACGCAACTCCTGTCGTCTATTTATTGTATGTAGAATTATCAAACACAAAGATGGTGGTGAACATGCACACAAATAGGCCTACCGTCAATTTTATTACGCTCATTTTTCCATGCATTGGTTCCTACTGTTTTCTGAGTTTATTACATGAATTTTAAATATTCAAATTACAGAAACGTAAGCATGTTACACAAATTTTTTCAAACACCTGGGGTAAGGTTACAACGTTGACATAAACTGATGTGACTTTCAAAGAATTAAATTCAACTTTAAAATAGTTCACGGTTAAAACGTATACATTTCACACGTCCTACATTTGCAATCACACAAACACACTAGTCCAACTTAACATAATGGCAACAATACTCTTTCACATACAAAGCGGTCACGACGCACTTAACACTTTATTTATTCCTACTGTGAAAAAACATATTTAGCACAATATCGTAACATGCCTAGGAAGGTCAAGTTATTAATCGTTAAGGTTTTTTACCTTAGTGATTAATAACTTGACTCTTCGTTCAGAAACACGCCATGTCATGTCGGCGTCGTCTGTCGCCACTTATGCCAACTTTGGATTTGTAACCGTCCCGCCATTACATCTAAATATATTATAAGTGTATTCAAACAATAAAATCATGTTTCAGGTGTTAATTATAATTTTCAAAATCTTTATTTTTCCTGTAATAAATACGAAATATGCTAAAATAGAAAACGTATAATTTTCCTGCTATTGCAGGTGGTGCGAAACTTCCCGAGAGAGAGAAAAAAGATAGAGAGAAAGAGAGTGAGATAGCGCGACAACGTCCACTCCGCCTGTTGGATTTTCTTTCTCGGGGAAAAAAAAACACCATGTCACTGGGGCCTATGCACTGTAATTTGCGCTGACAGCTTTAACTGTAACAATGATATATGTTCCAATCAGTGCTAACTAAAAATTCCAATTTATATATAGGCAAAGTTTAATTTACAATTGGCATACCAAAATCTAGGTTAAAACAATATTTTAACTGTGAACTACTTCTTGCTAGGCGTTGCTAACACATAGCTGCTGTCACTGTTTTTATTTCGTGTTTAATACGAAATAAATATTACAAGTTATAGAAGATAACAAGTTAGTTTCATTTGTTCAAGAATACAGTATTTTGAAATTAATCACAGTGTTATATATTTGTAGCATACAAGTTATTGAAAAATCAGGTTGACGCTTAGGGTGTTTTTTCAAAGTTTCGTTTCAAAACATCCGAAGAATACTGTGAATATACTACAAAAGTATATTTTTGGTGACGAACGAGAAAAATTTAATGTAGTTTATTCGCGGTTTCTTCACACTTTTTGAATGAAACCTTTAAAAAAATTACTACATTTATGACGTTATTGGCTGTTTCCTAAATACGATATGTATCACAAAGGATTTATACTTCTCTTAACATAAAAGTACCTTATTTTTGGTTGAATTGAACTTCTACGTATATTTTTTCTATAAATTATATTTCTTAATTTAAAGTTTATATGAATATAACGGAGACAAAATAGGCGTATTGGTAATGACTATTAATAAATAAGCCTAGTTCTTATGCAAAATATTATTACATTGAGCGCTCACGAATGCAATGCATTTTCCTTTGGTGTAATTTTCTAGAGTCGGTTAGGCTTTGTTTGGGCTTCAGAAAAGTTTGAAGTAACGGTTAACGGACTACACCCCTTATCAACAATAATTGTCCTTATCGCTATTGTTATATTTTGTTAGGCTCAGAAATCTGGCATGCAACCGACAAGGTATATTGGGAGGGAAACAAAAGAAATACTTCTCCGAGATTAAATGTATACGTTGAACTAGGTCATCTGCTTTTTTCTCAGGGCATATTTTGAGTTAGGAGAAACATGGCTAATACTTGACAAATTTAATGCTATTTCCATTTTAATGTTTTTGATTCCTTGTAATTTCACTGCTTTGTCGAGATACATGTCACGTATTACTACGAGCAGCTTAACCTCCCTCCACTAATTATTTTTGCCATAAAAACTACTACAACCGTTCGGATTCCCTGAAATGGTAGAAATGTATTTCGAGTGAATATATATTTGCTGATATGCACTTAAATACATATTTACATCAACGTTATATTTAAATGAAAAGCGTCCAAGAAACTTGTGTTAGATGCAGTCTCAGCATTAAGAACATACTAAAATTCTAGCATTGAATAATCATTTTCAATGTTTCCGAATCCATATCAGTGTATACAAAATATCCACTTCCGAGTTCGGAAAAAAATTTGTTCATCGTGTCAAATATTTTTAGAGTAGGGCTAAAACCATCCGTGGCACGATAACTGCGAGTCGAATTCAGGAAAGCCACACAAGTAAGCCAGCGTGCAGCTAAGAACGATGCAAAGTCAGTAATTATACAAAATTTCTACTTTCTGATCTATAATATAAGCTTTTATTTCAATTCCACAATGCGGCCTTTATATCAGTAATTTTATTCATCCCAATTTTAAATAACACGGAACTGACATGTAAGTACTGGGAAACAAATACATAACGGGTACATGAAAATTATTAATGGTAAAGATTCACACTTGTATGTGTAAGGTTACGGTAAATAAAAAAAAACATAGATTTTTTTAGTGAAAATTTGTTTTGACGTGATTACCTTTTCCTAGCAGCGAAAACCAAATTCTTATTGTTATTTATATTTACAAAATTCCAAATCTGTAATTTTTTAATACTAAACAAATAATTTGGTCGGGTTTCATATCGGTAATTCAAAAATAAATTTTTGTGCACATCTTTTTATTTTACTTATATGGTTTGGTGACACTAATTGTCCACTTGGCTTGCGCATTTTAGTAAATAATCACAACACTATTTTACCTAGCTCAGATTAAACTTTTAATATGGCAGTTAAACAGGATATTTTCAGCATTGTAAATAATAATTTAAAAAATAAAATAACATTTTCTAGCGGAAAAACTATATTTTTTAATGTGGCATTTTCTATTATATAGAAGGAAAAGCAAAACAAATACCATCATTCTTATTAGTGCTCAAGTAAGGTATTTCCAAGTTAATTGAGTTGATTATACGCCATAGGATACGCTATTGTTCTCAGTAATAATCATATGCTTTTGACTGCGAGAAAACCACAGTATACTATTTCGGTGCTGATTTAATTTTGTTATTCAGCACATGATAAAGTAACATATAGTTGCTAAAATAATAAGTTTTGTAACGTGTGCTGTAATAAAGAACCGTTAGAACCATAAATATTATGTTATAATTCTTTATTATACCAGTTTGTAAAAGTAACTATACCAAAGTAACTAATTCCATTTTCATCAAAGTGTTATAGCTTTATTGAAACTGAAATATGTTCATAATTTTTTTTTTGTGATGATTTTTTATTGGGCAGTAAATGATGAGCTCACTTTTATTTTCCTTGGAATGAATTCGCAAATGAGATTTCTTGTGATACAACTAATAACTGTGGGAGAATAAGGGGAAAAAACGACGGATAAAATGAAGAAATTTTGAGATCAAGCAAAAAGATACTTTTTAAAATTTTCGTTTCTTCGTCTTTAAACTGAATTTACATGTCATAGAAGTGTGTACGAAATTATACGTAAATACAATTTCCTGATGCGGTAAAGTTTTCTCCCCATTTCCACGAAAAGAATCTAGGATCTCTGGAGACCGAATTTTTTTCTAAACGATAGATTTCAATGATTAAAGATGTTCGTCTGTGTTAGAAACTTAGAAATAGGCATAAGTTATGACCATCATTTCCTTTCAACCACTTGTTAGATTATACACACTTTCCAAAAGTGATGTTCTTTAACACAGCCAGATAACCAACGTGTTTATTACCGCCACAATGGTTAACAGTGTTTCACTGAAGAAAGGGATATTTACTGGATTATTGTATTTATATTGCAACATGATATTGCGTAAATGTCCATTTTTATTAATATAGAATAACTTGAAATTTTTTTTCTTAATTGTGGACTTTAAAGGCTTTTGATAAACCAATATACTCGGCTATGCTTTATTTTCTTAGGCCAGACGTAATAAGGAATTGAGAGGCAATTAATAAATAGCCTTTTCTAGATGCTGATAGTTATTAGAAACATACATTTTTAAACCAAAAATTCGAAGTGGAAGACAAAAATGGTACTTTTTTACGCGCATTCTAACGAACAATGCTAAATTTGTACTTATAATAAAATCCTTTTTTTCCCCAAATGAGAAACAAAGATTCGTGAGTGTTACACGTGAGATTTCTATTACTTATAAAATACCAACAATTGTGACGAAGTCACTAACAGCCATATTATTTACACAATAAAAATTTTACGAATTAATTACTTGGACAACTTGAGCTCATCAGCCATGTTATTTGTGTGACACACTTTAATGGAGAAAATTTTGCTTATAGTCTATTCGCTGTTTCTTCACACTTTTAAAACAAACCTTTCGAAAATTACCCCATCCTATAACGTGTTTGATTGTTTCATGAATATACCCGCTATCACAGGCCTTTTATACTTGTGTTAACGTAGAAGTACCTCATTTTTGGTTTAATTGGAGTTTTTCTTATATTCTATCAATAAATTACAATATTTCATTTATAATTAATGTGAATAAAACATGGGGAGAGTAAGTTGTGTTGGTAATGCCTAGTAATTAATAGTCCTCATGCGAAATATTATGTAATTGATTGCGCAAAAATTCGGTGCACAGGTGTAATTTTCTACAATTGCTAACGCTTTGTTTGCATGAGGCGGATGAATAGGTTGGAAGTAGAACTGAAGCAGGGCTTCAGGAAATTTGGAAGTAACCAAGAGTGGACGAAAATTAACTTTCTCGTAAAGAAAAGAAAATAAATACAAATAACTGCATATTTTTTTAGGTGTGCATAAATATAACAGTATTTTACTATAAGCGATTTTTTTAGAAAATGCCAAAAATTCTCTGAAAATTGCTAAAAAAAATTCTTGACCGTATATTTGACAGATTTCGTGTTTTTTTAATATTCTTTGCATTAATGACTTGCACTAAACAAAAATAAAAATTTAAATAATCGTACATAGTAGACCATTAATAAAATAAATAATAAATAAATTNAACTGTTTAATTGTATTGTTTTACGAACTGAAGGAAACATAGAACTTATGTAGTAGAGGAGGCTATATTATATATATTAACTCTGTTTTAGTTTAATTTATGAATACAGACGGCTGCAAAAACATACTCAAATTCAAAAACATTCTTAACCCTGATTGGAGCACGTAAGTGGGTACGGGTGCTACACACAGAACAAATCCAAACATTGTACCACACCAGGCATGTAATACAGGGGACCAGTACATGCAGGATGCATTTAGTATGGTGTTGGACCACCAGTATCAAGGAGGCAGGTGGCGATACGGTCGGACATGGAGGCATACGGATGTCAGATGTTCCCCTGAGAAATATACTTCAATAACTGGCACAACTGACCATCCAAATCCACCGTAGTTACTGCTGGCCGAAGATGCCATCAAATCGAGTCCCAAATGTTCTCGATAGGCGAAAGGTCTTGGGACCTTGCTGGCAAGGAATGCATGTATATAACAAAAATGTATGCAAGAGATACCCCTACGGTATGAGACTGGGTATTATCGTACTGGCAAATGGGGTTTTCAAACTGCACCGGAAAGGGGAGCGCACAAGGTCACAGAATTTCCTAGATGTTTTGCCGCCCTGTATGGATTCCTTCAATCGCCACCAATACGGTGCGGTAAACGTTTAAAATTGCACGCCACGCGATAGAACCTTTTGTTGGGGTGGTATACCCACTCTACAATGAAGCGTGGATCACGATCCTGGACAGGACGTCTCCATACCCGAATTCGGCGGTTGTCTGTGTCCAGACAGAATCGTGATTCTTCGCTGAACACCGCTCGTTACCAATCTGCAACCTGCCGTGTTGCCCGTTTCTGGAAGGTGACACGTGCTCGGCGATGCTCAGGTCGTAATGGTAGCTGTCGTATGGGACGCCGCGTCGGCAGATCCAGCTCTGCTAGCCGCCTGGATATAGTACTGGTGGACACAGGCGTATCCTCAGCTGCCGTGTGACATGTCCCTGGAAGAAGTACAGCGACGTCCGCGGAGTGCTTACAGCATGCGGCAATATGAAAAGATCCTCCTTGTTGGTGGTCTGCCGGGGTCGACTCGAGCCTTCTCGATGGGGATGTGAACCCTCCTTTTCCCACAACATACAACACCAACTCACTGTATAGGCAGAACGGTTCAAGATGCGAGCAATGCACTGAAACGTCCAACTTGCCTCTCGGAGGTCGACGATGAGGCCCCTTTCAAACTAGTCCAGAAGGGCAAGAGGCTTGTTGGATGCGTCACCGGGCATGCTGCGTGTTCACTGAACTTTTCTCTGTAGTGCTTACATCTCACGCTGCTTTTAAGGCCCTTTTCGGTGTCTCGCAGCTCTGAATGTTGGAGAGACATGTATGCTTCCTAGTGGCACATCCGCACAAGCGGANCCCTTTTCGGTGTCTCGCAGCTCTGAATGTTGGAGAGACATGTATGCTTCCTAGTGGCACATCCGCACAAGCGGACCGCATTAGACGCAAATAAGACACATGTTGGGCTATTTCGATAATGTGTGGCAACCTTTGTTTACTCGCGCGAATCGTTCATGGTGATACAAAGTTTTTGCAAATAAGTGTATTTGTTAAGTACATTTCGCTTAACCATGATTTGGGATTAAAAAAATACTCNTTTAAATCGCAGCATATCGTTAAATTAAAATAAAAAGCCGAAGGCCCGCAAGAAAATTTCTATAACTGGCACAGTGAGAGTGGGAGGTACGTTGTCGTTAGTGGCTGTGGTGACGTCGGAAATTAGAAGTATGTTATTGGTCACGAGAAATGAGCATGTAAGTGATAATGTAATTCAGAATACCGCTGTTGGAGACGGGTGATGTGAGACCATCTAAAACTCATGTGATAGGAAAGGACGGTGGCTACCAAAGTTACTGGTATAACTAATGAACCTACTGTCACCTACATGTGTGCAAAGAATTTTTTTTTATTATGTTTTTAAAAGCTTAGTGTATAGAAGGGTATTGACGTCTCGTTGACAGCAATATCATTAGAGATGAAACGAGAAACATATGAAATAGTAGTGAGACATTTAACAATACACACGTGGCTTACCTGTGACTCGAACCCAAAAAACCTAGTACTATGAGCTAGCGTGCTTTCAACTGCATTTCGGAGGTTAGATTCGGAGCANTAGAGATGAAACGAGAAACATATGAAATAGTAGTGAGACATTTAACAATACACACGTGGCTTACCTGTGACTCGAACCCAAAAAACCTAGTACTATGAGCTAGCGTGCTTTCAACTGCATTTCGGAGGTTAGATTCGGAGCATCAACTTCGATATAACAAAACATAGGTTTTAATTATAGGGTTTGTTTACCTAAAATATTTACAAGGACACAATTTTCAAAATAAGTATCTGAGTCCCTTAAAACACGTNATAGGGTTTGTTTACCTAAAATATTTACAAGGACACAATTTTCAAAATAAGTATCTGAGTCCCTTAAAACACGTAATTTTACATGTCCTACCGTAGAGCTACTTGTGTACAATTTTTGGTGTAAATCGGTATATTGGACCCTGAGATATGGCATACAAACTTTGTTTTTATATTTCGTGGTATTTTACAAAACTGCCAAGAAAATAGGTTCTATATTATGCTTTTAATATATACTGTCAACATACAAATCAGAAAATAGGATCTATACGATGCTTTTAATATATACGGTCAACATACAAATTTTGGTTGAATTTGGTGAAATTACTTAATATATGTGGAAAAGTAACTTAAATGGTTTATGAAGCGGCCATTTTGAACATCGTTATTTGACTCAATTAAATAATGAAAGTTTACATTGTCTTCTGTAGCATTTATGTTGTATGTAATTTCGTTAAAATTATGCGAACAGTTTCAGAAAAATGGAAAAATATTTGCGCACAAATATAAAATGATTTTATAGCTTCCATTCAGAAAATAAGTGTGCCATACTTAAAAAAAATTACATATTTATATGGCATACCTCAGTACAGCTTTTTCGCCAAATTTGGTAAGAATGGGTTAATTTTTTCGTATGATATGAGATAATAATTTATTTTTTATTGGTGGAGCTACCTTAATAAATTGGCAGGGAAATGAGTTTCTGTATAGACAAATTTGATGGTTGTAATAGGTACTGCCAGCATCCAAAGTTAAGTTGAAATTTGTTTCGTTAATGAAATGTACTGAGCTAAAATATTTCTATAGCCACAATTTTGAAAATAAGTGTCTTTCCTACTTAAAACATACCAGTTTACACCACGTGCTGCAGTACTATTTGCTTCCCAAATTTGTTTGTAATCAGTCTATCGTTTCCCTAGATATGACAAAATAATTTTATTTATTCGCATTGTACTATCCTACGAAATTGAGGACAAAATAATATCCGTGTAGATAAATATGATAGTTGCTACAACTTTTACCAGCATACAAAGTTAAGTTGGAATCGATTACATGGTTTCAGTGATGTTGTATTTATTCTAAGCTAAAATGGCTATATGGCAGGCATTTTAAAAATAAATTTCTGACATGCTTTATGCATACCACTTAACATCATCTGCGTCAGTACTTCCTGCTTGCCAAACTTCGCAGTAATAGGTGTATTGGTTACCGAGATATGACATAAACATTTTTTTTATTTGTATGGCGCTATCTTACCTACTGGCCGACAAAAGTAGTAAAGTTTTTATATATAAATAATTATTAATATATATAATTTGGTATGAATTTGTTAAATGGTATAGTATATATGCCAAATAAAAATTAATATTTTATGACCGCCATTGGAAAATAAGTACCTAATCAATTAAGTATTACTTACTTGCTAAATTGGGAGAGAATTGGTTCAATAGTTTTCCTGATATAATTAAAATTATTAATTTTTTTATTTAGCGCTATCTTACAAAATCTGTTAAATGGTTCCCGAGATATGACATCACCCCAAATTTTTTAATTTTCCGCCGTGGTCTAAAACTAAAAAAGTCAGGCGTCCTTACTAAGAACTACATATGTACCGAGTTTCGTGAAATTCAGTTGACGCGTTCAAAAATTGAAAGCAGGGACACGACCGCACACACGCACACAAAGAGGAAAGTGATCTTATAAGCCTTTCTTTCCTTCGGAAAGTAGGCTAAATATGCATGCCGCACCTAAAATATGTTAGTTCACATACCCTAATGCAGCACTACTTGCTTGCAAAATTTGGTGGGAACCTAAATATCGGTCATAGAGTTATGGCAAAAAAAAACCCCAATTTTTTCATTTAAAGTTCTTCATAATCTAATGACAAAAATGTTACGTATTAGCACAACAACAAAAAAATTCATATTAATTATGTATGTTGGCATTATGTGATATAACCATCAAATTTGTCTTCAGAGAGCATCATTTCTCTTCCATTTTATAAGACAGCTCCACGTGAAATAATGAAGTTTGTATGTTATATATCGATGTTTTAAGTTTTCCAGACACTTGAATTTAAAAAGGCGGCTATAAACATATTTCAGCTTAGTGATACCTATGAAACTAAGATATATTTATAACATTCTTTGTATACAATATTACATAGTTTCGTAGGTATCACTAATCTGAAATATGTTTATAGCCGCCTTTTTAAATATAAGTGTCTGGAGAATTTGAAACATACAAATTAGTATGGCCTATCGTAGTACAACTTTCTCGCCAAATGTGGTAGGAATCGGTTGATCGTTTCCCCGAGATATAACATAAAACCTATATTATTTCATATAGAGCTATATTAAAAAATTGAAGGGAAGTGAGGGTCTCTAAAGGCAAATTTGATGGTGTTAATACGTATTTCCAACATGCATAATTAACATGAATTTAAATTTTTGTACGGAAAAATTTTATGATTTTAATATATACTGCCAGCTTAACTTCACTTTGCCTTCTGTAGATGTTAAAAATGTTGTGATAATTAGTCAAATTATTCCACAAATATGAAAAAAAATTTCAGTTTACTCACGTGACACTGCTTTGCTAAAAATCTGGCAGAAGAGGATCTCTGTATGCATTTCGGTCGATTGGTCCTCGAGATATGGCATAAAACCTCCATTCATCATGTGACGATCTTCATAAATGGAGGGCAAAAAGTTTATTTATAAGCTCACTACTCGTTTTTATGGCCGCCATTTTTTAAATTTGTGTGTCTGACCCTCTCAAAATTTATGAACATTTTAGCTCCGAATTTTTTATCTACGAAACTGCAAAACAAATTTCATCTTATCTTTGTATGCGGAAATTATCAGTTACATCCATTATAATTTTCTATGAAAATCCCTATTGCTCCTCAATTTTATAAGATATCTCCAAACGAAATAATATAATTCTTATGCCGTATCTCAGGACACAATCAATCGATTTCTTTCAAATTTAGCGAAGAAGTTGTACTTTGAAATGCTATATAAAATTGCATGTTTGAAATATGTAAGTTTTTAGTCTCTAAATGGTGCGTATACAAACTTTTCATCTTAACTACAAAACTGTGTAACAGATTTAAATTTAACTTTGTATACGGTATCTTTGACAATAAAGGAATACGCTTATAAATAAACGTTTTGCCCTCCATTTATGAAGATCGTCATATGATGAATGGATATTGTATGCAATATCTCGATTGATTTTTGGGGGAGAGGACAGAACCTGTAATGTTTATAATTTCTCAGCTCACGTCTGTGTTTCCTACTCCCAAAACAAAATGTAGACATATTCCTTATTTAGAATTCTTAACCGATACACAGTTTATACAAATTCAAGCATTAAAATTTTTCTATATTCACCTGTTAGAAGGAAAATTTCATGGCTTCACGCATTTTTTGAACATATGCAGCCTGAGTGTCCTGTTCCTCATTTTCATCGCACAGT
>NQII01009499.1:0-50869 GCA_002778355.1 Clitarchus hookeri | reverse complement strand
ACCACCTGCCCAATTCATGTTATAATCATCGTATGGATCATCATCTGCCATCAATTTTATAGGCGTACTTACCATTAATTGAAATACTAATAGTGCCATGCCCTTAAGATTTAGAATGTACGAGGGCGA
Source organism: Clitarchus hookeri (assembly GCA_002778355.1). NCBI lineage: Eukaryota > Metazoa > Arthropoda > Insecta > Phasmatodea > Phasmatidae > Clitarchus > Clitarchus hookeri. The sequence continues at coordinate 50,740 of NQII01009499.1, read as the reverse complement.
TAAACAGTCTTATCTCCTATGATCTTCTTGAACATCAAACCATCGATCTTTCCATAAATCCGCATCACAATAAGTACCACACACACACATGTTAACTCATATAATTTAATTAAACTACATTTTGTATTTACAAATTGAATGTTTATAGTTAGAGTCCACACTTTTGACTAATTAATGCAAAATGTTATGAACTGTACGAATTATTAACTTACTAATGCCAAACCTCTTCTTTTAGTCTATTTTTGGTTTCGAAGAACCCGATTGTCTTGCCATGGAACTTTGCCTTCATTCATGAAGTAGGAAGTGAATTCATTTCTAAGATATTTAGCAGCAGAAGTTATGTTCCCTTGGTTCAGACGTTTCAATGGGATCATATTCGATTCCGAGGTATCCAAATCTGTNGTAGGAAGTGAATTCATTTCTAAGATATTTAGCAGCAGAAGTTATGTTCCCTTGGTTCAGACGTTTCAATGGGATCATATTCGATTCCGAGGTATCCAAATCTGTAATAGCAGTAGTTCCATCGTAATTCTCCCGATAGGTACTGTTTGGAGGAGCATAAGAGGTTGGAAGTTGTTCCATCAAAAAATTATGCAATGCACACGTTGCCTTCACCACTTTTGTTATGTTTTCTGGTTCCAAATTGATTTGAGTATGGAATATACGAAATCTGGATGCAAGTATTCCAAAACTATTTTCGACAATGTGTCTTGTTTTTGAAATGCGGTAGTTGTAAATTTATTTGCTAGCTGAATCTAGTTGCGCTTGTCGAAAAGGGTTAATAAAAGTAATTGTAAGAGGAAAGGCGTCATCAGCCACAAAAACGTAAGGGACATTTTCGAAATTTTCCGTAACATTGTATGGCTTTGGAAGTTTGAGCTCATTACCCTCTAACTTTCCATAAAATTTAGTATTCTGAAGAACGCCTCCATCAGAAACACGTCCATTAGTTCCAAAATCCACTAAAAGGAACCGATAGTTAGCATCTACTATTTCAAGAAGTACCCATACTGTGCCTGCCTTTGTAGTTGAAGTAAAAAGATCCGGAATTCCCTGGGGGAACTATGTCTATATGTTTACCATCCATGACACCAAGACCGTGTGGGNCTTCCATGGCACCAAGACCGTGTGGAAAATTCCATCTGTCTTCAAATGTTTTAGCAATAACTTTCCATTTCTCAGCGGGATCAGGAAACTGAAACAAAAGCAAATTAATAATATTGTTTCACAGTGTGGATGTATAGCTATGATGATTACAGCAGGCTTTATAAATTTGGTTTTATAAGGAAAATAAAAATGACATTTAAAACAACACAAAACCAATGCTTGTTTAAAAAGTTTGGTTATAAATAAAATAAGAAATAGAATTTTAAAATAGTACAGTACCACTACTTGTTTAACAGTTTTTTAAAAAGGTTTGTTTTATTTTTAATCTTCTATTTTTGTCATATTTTAAATTGTATTCCTGATCTAAACAATAAAACCAGGGTAAATGACTTTTAGAGTCTAATAATATACTTATTTCATGATGGAATCAAGGATCCTGCCCCACAAACACCCAGCAATGAAGAACCCTCCGAGAAAAACGAGAATGCTCCAAATCATGCAAGACCGAATTCAGTTGAGTGTGCGGTACTCTCGATATCACAACCTAATTCAGCAAAAAAAAAGGAAAACTGAGGAATTGACCAATGATGTCCTGCTATCAGTGAGAGATCATTTTAAAAAGCCTTCGCCCCAAGAGGAAAGGTATGATCTAATGGGAAAATCTATTGCAATGAGAATTAGGTCATTGGAAAATCGCCAGCGTTTGATTGTTAAAAAAGGAATCAATGACCTCCTATTTGAAGCTGAAATGAGAATGCTTTACATGCCAACGAGTTCATACAGCTCAGAATATCTAAGCAGTCCCAGCTCAAGTAGGAGCTCACCAAGTCCTTCCACAGCGGCTTCATATGATCAATGTAACAACAAACAGCGACTGCAGGATTTATAACCAATGAAGAACTTTCACTTCCACAGTCAATGGCTACCTACTTAGCTAACTTTAATAATATTTGATTTTTGAGGCATTTTGAATTTTTTCTATGCTCTTAATTGACTAATACTACCAAATTTTCAATTATATTTCTAATTTCATCTATTATTCATTATTATACCTCAGTTAAAATTTTGTCTTTTAACTGTAAAAACAGCTATTAAGAATAAAAAATTTAAAAACAATTGTGTGTATTTATTATACATACCTCAAGATATACTTTTTTCAGCACTTGTAGATGGCTTCACATGTCTCCGGAATTATTTTGCCAAGATCTTGGGGTGATATTATAGTAGAATACTTGAGACATTCGTACGATCGGCCCGTTGCAAGAAACCTCAAAGTAGCTGTCAGTCTTTCATGGGGAGAAATATAAGTTCTTATAACTGTATTTTTCTTTTGTATCAGAGGAGTTACAAGTGACAGCCGTTTTTGGTAGACTTCTTTATTCATCCGAAAATAATTACGGTAATCTTAAGGATCTGAACTTAACTCTTTCAGTAATCTTGTATGAGTGTATTCATTTCTCTTTGTAAGCCAATATTTATACCAGGTTTTGTGTTTTCGCTTCTTTTTACACTTCATGNCTCCTATGATCTTCTTGAACATCAAACCATCGATCTTTCCATAAATCCGCATCACAATAAGTACCACACACACACACAAATCGACACCAATCCACATATGTATCCACAAAAATTCACACCAATCCATACCAATCCTTGCTAATCCACATAACAATCCACACACGAATCCACAACAATCGACACACACCACAATCAGCACCACATGCACCACAATCAGCACCACACACATCACAATCTGCACCACACACACCACAATCAGTACCCCAATCAGCCATCCACACCAAATCACACACCAATCCACTCCAATCCATACACGAATCCACACACCAATCAACATCAATCTACATGCCAAACTGCACCAATCCACACCAATCCACATCAATCCACTCCAATCCACACATGAATCCACACACCAATCCACATACCAACCCATACCAATCCACACCGATCCACACCAACCCATACCAATCCACACCAATCCTTCGCAATCCTCCTCATTTCACAGAAATCCACAACAATCCTTCGCAATCCTCCTCCACGATTCATAGCAACCCACATCAATCATTCGATCAATCGCAATCCTTCGATCAATCGCAATCCTTCGGTCAATCCCAATCCTTCGAACAATCCCAATCCTTGGATTAATCCCAATCCTTGGATAGATCCCAATCCTTAGCAATCCTTCTCTACAATCTACAGCAATCTATGCCAATCCTTCTATCAAACCCAATCCTTCATTCAATCTTAATCCTTCGATTTATCCCAATACTTCGATCAATCCCAATCCTTCTGATCAATCCGAATCCTTTTGATCAATCAGAATCTTTCAATCAGTCCCATTCCTTCGAACAATCCCTCGATCAATCTTTCGGGTTGTCCCCCACCCATATGTATAGAAATTATATTCGTTCGCCAACTGTCTCAAAATTTGTCCATGTCGACAGAACTAAATGTTTTGTATACAGTCCACTATCCATAAATTTTTATACTAAGGTCTTTATTATAATTTTATATGCAGATATTTCCGTTAATAGTCGAGTGCTCACAGTACCACTTTAAATTTGTGAAGGAAAAAGGATACAACAAACAAAAATAAATAAAAAACAATTATTTTATAATAATGATTTATTATTACTTTGTAATTACNCTCCTATGATCTTCTTGAACATCAAACCATCGATCTTTCCATAAATCCGCATCACAATAAGTACCACACACACACAAATCGACACCAATCCACATATGTATCCACAAAAATTCACACAAATCCATACCAATCCTTGCTAATCCACATAACAATCCACACACGAATCCACAACAATCGACACACACCACAATCAGCACCACATGCACCACAATCAGCACCACACACATCACAATCAGCACCACACACACCACAATCAGTACCCCAATCAGCCATCCACACCAAATCACACACCAATCCACTCCAATCCATACACGAATCCACACACCAATCAACATCAATCTACATGCCAAACTGCACCAATCCACACCAATCCACATAAATCCACTCCAATCCACACATGAATCCTCACACCAATCCACATACCAACCCATACCAATCCACACCAACCCATACCAATCCACACCAATCCTTCGCAATCCTCCTCATTTCACAGCAATCCACAACAATCCTTCGCAATCCTCCTCCACGATTCATAGCAACCCACATCAATCATTCGATCAATCGCAATCCTTCGATCAATCGCAATCCTTCGGTCAATCCCAATCCTTCGAACAATCCCAATCCTTGGATTAATCCCAATCCTTGGATAGATCCCAATCCTTAGCAATCCTTCTCTACAATCTACAGCAATCTATGCCAATCCTTCTATCAAACCCAATCCTTCATTCAATCTTAATCCTTCGATTTATCCCAATACTTCGATCAATCCCAATCCTTCTGATCAATCCGAATCATTTTGATCAATCACAATCCTTCAATCAGTCCCATTCCTTCGAACAATCCCTCGATCAATCTTTCGGGTTGTCCCCCACCCATATGTATAGAAATTATATTCGTTCGCCAACTGTCTCAAAATTTGTCCATGTCGACAGAACTAAATGTTTTGTATACAGTCCACTATCCATACATTTTTATACTAAGGTCTTTATTATAATTTTATATGCAGATATTTCCGTTAATAGTCGAGTGCTCACAGTACCACTTTAAATTTGTGAAGGAAAAAGGATACAACAAACAAAAATAAATAAAAAACAATTATTTTATAATAATGATTTATTATTACTTTGTAATTACAATTTCAGAAGAAAGCAGTTCATCACATCATGCCATATATCTCCTTTCAGTGTTCTAAATTATTGAAGATATCTCGTTAATATGCGAGAGATCCCTCCGTTTTTGAAGTTCAATCAAAGAGTCTATCAACAAGTCTTCGGGAAATAGTTAGCCAGTATTATCGGCGTCTTCTGCCTTCTTCATGTCGCTTATTGCAGCAAATGTGTGGTAGGGGTGTCAGTGCATCGATAAAATCGCCATCATAGTCCTCAGCACTATCACTGTCCTCATGTTCATTTTCATCAATGCTTTTTCATGGCCATCTTTACCTCCTGTTTCATATTCTTTATTAAATTTTAGTTTTGTTTGTAGCAGGAATTTTTTACTCATCAGTATTTAGAGCCGATGACCATTTATTTTGAAGTTCGTCCACAGGCAGTCAGCAAGTGTTGCCGGCAATACATCTTGCTGCATCGATGGGTACAGATTCTATGGGCGATTATGATGATACAGTTAATTATAAAGACGGAATGAATGCAGTAGAGTCGGGTTTGTGGAATGTACACTTTAAAGATTTACAGAGATTCGCCGCACCCACCACCCCCGTCTTCCCACACACAGCCAGAGTGTTAGTCATGTGGACAGCCGGGGCACCTGAGAGCACACTGCCCACAACAACAGCAGCAGCAGAAGCAGCAGCGGGAAAAGAGGCAGCGAGAGGCAGGTGAGAATACAGCACATTCGGCCAACTTGTAAACATCGATCTTAGGGGCCGAAGGTCGGTGAATGCTGATGAGAAGGCCCCAATGTTCTTACATTTATGGTCGGTGAAACAGGATTGGGATGCATTACTGGTGGAGGGGAGCCTGAATTATGTTTCTTACCAGATGGTCGTTGATACTGGGGCAACCATAACAATAGTAAGACCAGACATCCTTGGGCATCCCCCNCCCAGCAATCGCCCGACGATAACTTGTAACGATGCTATTTGACTACAGTAAAAGGTGAGATGACACCAATTATAGGAAAGAGGAAAGTGATCTTGAATCTTAGTGACCTTCGCATAGAGCACGATGTTTGCATAGCAGAAATTAAGGATGAATGTCTTTTGGAGCTTGATGCACTACATAGACTGGGATGCTGTATCGATAATCAACTTGGTGTGCTATGGGTAGGCAGTACAGAATTAGGGGTGTCATTATGGCATGATTTATACTCTCAATTGGCTGCCTAGTAGTATGTGGTCAACCCAATGTGCTGCCCGTTTCTAGTGAAATTTCCATTCCAGGCAGATGTTAAGGAAAGTTTATCATTCGTTTGGGTGTAATTGAGCCAGTAGAGAGGATTAGCGTCCTGCCAGGTAAAGTTGTTGTAGCAAGGATTTTGGTTTCCCAATTCTGACTGTTTTTTCCATTAGAATGATAAATATGTCCGATAGTGCCATTCGTCTTGAGGAGGAGCCTGGGAAAGGTGTGTTTGCAAGCATGTCAAACAGGTACTTCCAAATGTTCCAGGAGATTCTAGAGTAAAATAAATGGAATGTCATTTATCACAATTACTGGAGAACCTGCTAGTAAGAACAAAAGAAAATCTAAACTGGTGTCAGGAAACAGATATCTATGATTTACTGCAGAGAATAGGGATGCCTTTTCGTGTAAACCAAGTGACCTTGGAAGGACTGATNAAACAGATATCTATGATTTACTGCAGAGAATAGGGATGCCTTTTCGTGTAAACCAAGTGACCTTGGAAGGACTGATGTGAAACGTCACCACATAGATACAGGAGATGCCAGACCCATAAAGCAGCCGCCAAGATGACTGCCACTATCTTAGCAAGAGGCTGTGGAGGGAATTCTGAAGGTAATGAATAGAAAGAACCATTAGTTAGTCCTTATTCGTCACCCATAGTACTTGTTAAGAAGAAAGATGGCTCTCTGAGGATTTGTGTAGATTATCGCCAGCTTAATAATGTGACAAAGAAATACTCTTATCCAATTCCAAGGATAGATGTCAAATTAAACAGCTTAGCAGGTTCGCAGTGGTTTTATACTTTGGTCATGAAGAGTGGGTACTGGCAATACGAGGTGGCCCCAGAGCACCAAGAGAATATTACATTTTGTGTCCAAGGGAAAGGAACCTGGCAGTTAAGTGTTATGCTTTTTGGGCTATGTAATGCACCTGCCACCTTCGAAAGGCCTAATGGAAATAGTTCTGCCGTATGATATCTGTCTGGTTTACCTATATGACATTGCTTGACACGAAGGATATTTGAAGAGCACCTATAAAGCTTAGATTCTGTATTTCAGAAAGTAGCCGANTATGACATTGCTTGACACGAAGGATATTTGAAGAGCACCTATAAAGCTTAGATTCTGTATTTCAGAAAGTAGCCGAGCCAACCTGAAACTAGTTCCTATGAAGTGCCCCTCGTTCCAAAAAAAATATTTTCTTGTGACATTTAGTGTCGGCCCACGGGATCGAAACAAACCCCGAGAAGACCAAAGCGATAAGAAATTGGCCGACACCAACTGACAAAACCGAAGTGCCGAGTTTTCTGGGATGATGTGCCTATTACCATTGATTTGTACCTAGGTTCACCACGATCGCCAAGCCAATACATAAACTGACTGAAGCAAAAAAAATAAAAAATTAATTGGACCACTGAGTAAGAATATGTTTTTCTAAAGCTGAAGAAATTCTGATATCATTACCTGTCCTGGGTTTCCCGAAAAGTGAGGGCATGATCATTTCGGACACTGTTGCTAGTGATGTAGGCATTGGAGCTGTGTTTTCTCCGATTCAAGATGGGAAGGAATGACCATACTTCAAACAGGCATTGTATAAGTCTGAGAGAAATTACTATGTTACATGCAGGGAGGGTCTGGCCGTAGTGAACGCAATTCCACACTTCCACCTCTACCTTTATGGCAGACACTTTATTCCAAGAACCGAAAATTCTTCATTATGCTGGCTATTAAATTTCAAGAACCTCGAAGGTGAAATAGCCTGGCGGATACAGCATCCTCAAGAATATAATTTTGAAATACAGTGCAGATCTGGACACCTTTGAAGCAATGCAAATGCACTGTATANTAGCATCCTCAAGAATATAATTTTGAAATACAGTGCAGATCTGGACACCTTTGAAGCAATGCAAATGCACTGTATAGGAGGCCATGCAAGCGATTTGGTCGTCATTACGAAAGCCAGGAAGGAAAGAGTGGTGAATCCCTGAAGGTATTGCGGACAAGAATTCAAGGTTCTTTATCTTTTGACAGATCACATACCTGTAGATATGAGTGTATTAGGAAATATCATCGGAATGATCCCACTTTGCAGCCATTATTAAAGTAGAAATAGACTGGCTTTCAGCCAAAACGGGAAGAGATATATAGTCTGAGCGCAGGATTCAAAACATACTGGGCACAATGGAATTCCCTTGTACTGAAGAATGGCGTACTTTATGGAGACTAGGATAGTAATGATGGAAAACACACATGGTTACAGTTGATCCTTCCAGAAAGGATAATTCGCGAAGTCTTAAAAGAACTGCAATATGTGGCAGCCAGTGGGTTCTTTGGTTTTAATAAGTCCCTCGACAGAGTTAGACAGATATTCCACTGGTTTCATTGTTGGGAAAATGTTGAGAAGTAGTGCCGATTTTGCGACACCTGGACTGCGAGGAAGGGCCCAAGGACAAGAGGACAATGTCACCTCCAGAAATACAATTTAGGAGGCAGTATGATGGCAGTAGATATTCTGGGCCCCTTACTTTTCACAGAGAAAGGTAATCGGTATCTTCTGGTGGCCCAATATTACTTTGCTAAGTGGACTGCAGTCATTCCCCTCCCAAACCTATAAGCACGCATTGTGGCCGATGCACTTATAAAGCATGTCTTCTCGAGGTTTGGAGTGCCACTAGGAGTCTGTTATGATCAAGGAAGAAACTTTGAAGCTGCGGTGTTCCTAGAAGTAATAAATATTCTGGGGATGAAAAATACCAGGACTACACCTTTAACCCTTATTCGGATAGAATGATCGAGAGGCTTAACAGCACTCTTGATCATTACCTGTCGATCTTCGTGGCAGACATCCAAAAGGACTGGGATTCAAAGGTACCATTGTTTGTCCTTGCTTACCACTCAGTAGTTCACGAGACCACAAGGGTAACACCTTCAAGGATGCTGTTTGGAAGAGAGCTACACCTCCATAGTGACCTCCTGATTGGCCGACCGACAAGAGGAAGCTGTAGCCCCTGATTATACCAGCGAATTACATAACACACTTGTTGGTATTCATGATTTTGCTCGACACCACCTCAGAATAAGTAGTGACAGGATGGAGACGCGGTATGATCGGATAATGTCGGGCGAGGTATATCAAGAAGGACAGCTGGTGTGGCTGTACAACCCACAGAGGAGAAAACGGTACTGCTCGAAGCTACAGAAATTTTGGGAAGGCCCGAACAGGATTCTGAATACAATCAATAATGTGGTCTTTCGGATTTTTCGTCAAGGCTCTCGGGCGAAGACGAAGATTGCCCGTGCGTTTCACCAGTTGCAACCAGAGATGCAGCGGATTTTCACAAAGGTATATTTACAAAGTGAGCCTTTTATGCCTACCAGGGTGCGTTCCGCTCCCAACCTTGAGTATCGGGTGACTTTGAGACATCTGAAAAATGTTCTGAATTACTGACCTCGTGTCTCTCAGCTAAATTCGGGGTGCAATGAACCTTCCAGGTCAAGGTCAGTGGCTATAAAAGACACGTCGTGCCGCCGAGTTGGCAGTTGTTGAATGGATGAGTTTTGGCTATAGACGACTAACGAGAAGAGAAGCGCGCGGCGAGAGAAGTGACCAGCGGGAAGAAAATCTTCGACTGCGATCATCAGAGTAGTGAAGAGTATCACTGCAGGTTGGAGAATTGGACTATGTGCATGAGTGAAAGACAATACAAATGATGTCAACGTATAGACTGAACGTGTGTTAATGATGAGTATGAAATAATTGACAATAACCAAACAGTGACATAAAAAGGACGTTAATTAGAACTGAAAGAGACATTAAATATTGCGCTCACTGTGGAATAAAAAGAGTAATAATGGAGACAGATAATTTAATGCTGTAAATAATAGCTGTGTGAATATATTAAAAATCAAATTTAGTTGTTTTATTTTTATTAAGACCTCCATCCCTCACGAATTCAGATACGCCCCGCAGGCTTCTTATAACAATACATGTCATTGAACATGCGAAATGTACCGTACTCTGGTCATTCTTATTTCTGCCGTCATTATTTCCTTTATTGGTATCACAGAGCACATGCGAAACAGCCACTTAGTCCGCGTACTCTAGCTGAACACGCCAGCAAAATGGCGTTACTAGCCACCAATATTTTGGAAGGCCGTTCTGCCAATCAGCGCCTGGTAACTTACTTGCCAGCCGGCAGCCCAGCTAATAAGACATTTTTCATGCGGTAGCCAATCAGACACAAGGCTCACTTCCAGAGCCTCGCGCGGCCAATCAGAGAATGGGTTCGCCCACATCAAAGGAACAGCCACGTAATTTCGTCTATGTGTGCTTATGTACTATTTGTTGGTGTTAACGATGTGTCCGCCGTTAGCGATGTTTTAGATGTTGATGTTCGCCGTATCACAATCAGTAGAGACCCGGAAACCTCGCAGATTAATTTGGAAAACAGCTTGACGCCATAATCCCTAGTATACTAGAGCCTCGCCTAGTTGCTTATTGGTTGATGCCCAGTTTTGCCCCAGAATAGGTAGCACGGGATTTTGTGTTCTTTTTCTTGCAGTTCAGTTATTGGGTTGAATTCGTCCAGGGCGTGGCTTACAAACTGCAACCCAATAGGAAAAGGAAGTCAAGTGTAAAGTTGTTGGAAGTGTAGCTTGTCCTCAAATAAATTCGCTAAATTCCCGGTCTCTATTAATGAGCAATATTTACAATGACGGCGTTCACGATTTTGGTATCAGTAATGTGTGTAATATATCACCACAGAATTTCAATGCGTAATGGAAGCGATGTATCGCATCGATTATGTATCGAAACCATATTGTAAATATATTTCACACAGAGCTGGCGACCAGACGGAAAAATCCAGGATAGCAGTTTCTTGTAACGACAAGTTTGCCCGCCAAATTTATTTTCCAGCCAGAGTAGCATGTTGTGAAAATCACCGCTGATAAAAACAACTGCTGCAGCTTCATCGAGGCGAGAGAAAGGTGTGCCACTTCACGAGAATTTTTGCCGCGGACGGTAACTTTATTTCCGGCGTGCAGTATCAGTGGGTCTGCGCGGCACATGCGGGAGANCGGACGGTAACTTTATTCCCGGCGTGCAGTATCAGCGGGTCTGCGCGGCACATGCGGGAGGGGTGGGGGGAATATTAGCGGCTCTCGTGCACCAACGTGGCAAAAGAATAACGAGGCTATTTCCTGTAATCGAGCCACTGATAAAGCTGCTACTTTGCCGCCAGAATATCCTTTCAGCGGTGTTTGCTCCGTCTCTCTCCAGCAACCTCCCACCCTCGAGGTGCATCAACCCTGCCGCGGGCAGCAATCGGACTGTGTTATTGGTCGCCGCTCGGGGGTGGGTAATTGAAACATGCCCGCCAGCAGAATGGCCACAACTCACGCCGAGAGGGATGAGTGGGAGAAACCGGGCAGCATACTGCTCGTCGGAAGGCGCTTCCCCTCGATTCGAACGCCGCTCTGGCTTCGACAACTCGTGCCTATAGCTGTTTTCACTAATACCGCGACGACGCACAGATTGCTATCAAAATATGGGAAACACCTGAACGAACATGAATTGTGCAGCTCTCGTCGGACTGTGATTGCAGAAACAGGTTGTTCGGGATTACTGACTAAGTTCTGACGTCACTTACGTCGCATTAGCTCTACGGTTTCTTGTGACAATCCTCTACAATGCTCGGAGATCCCGATCACTGAGGATTGGTTTTCGTCCAATATTACTAAAGGTAGTGATTTTTCGCGAAAAAAAAAAANTCGGAGATCCCGATCACTGAGGATTGGTTTTCGTCCAATATTACTAAAGGTAGTGATTTTTCGCGAAAAAAAAAAATGAGTACACGGTAGACTTCAATACTACAAGCACACAACAGCACTTTGACTATTGCCATTGGTTGCTGTCTGCTTGAGAAGGCGTTTTCATATTTGACCGGGCCACTTGGAATTCGGCAACATNGACTATTGCCATTGGTTGCTGTCTGCTTGAGAAGGCGTTTTCATATTTGACCGGGCCACTTGGAATTCGGCAACATCGGCAAGGTTCCTACGTGATTCGTATGCAGACGGTTAACACATGTCAAAAAGTAATCCAGCCAATCAAGATAGGTAAACAACACTGCAGTGTTTTGAAGTATAACTTGTCTTGAGATCTTTCCGCGTAATTTCACTACCCCTAACAATTACTCTTTGATGTCTTCCCACGAGTTATGTATGTCGTCACCAGCGTGGACTCTGTTGGTCTCGATACACCTAGCACACTGGCAATGTTCGATACACTTGCTCCAACTAACTGCTATCCGACAATCTGCTCTTGTTGAATGTCAGAATGGTCGGCCATTTTGCCTCATCTACGTCTGGCCGATCGCACGCACGAATACGCACTACACCGCCTAGTGTACAGCACACTAGCGTCCTTCGCTGCAATACCAAACGACATTCGCAGCGCACGACTGATTGGTGTTACCACCTCACAAAATATGCTGTGTTCCCGAACATAGGCGTTTCCATTATTTTGATAACAAACTGCATTTCTTTCCTAATTTCACGACAGCGATGGACTGGTGCCAGCCGTCTGTGACACATACCGCATTGAGAGAAAGCTTTGTTTGAGAAGACAATAATACTGGTTCGTTTATGTCCAAACAAATATATAAGTTACGTTCGATTCAACTTAATACTTTTTAGACAGCCAAATATTGTTGGACAGAAACAGAGTTATTCCCGGCTCAAGTATGTATTTTGTTGTATAAACAAAATAATTTTAATTGCTTTTCAAATTTTGTTTACTGGTTAAAATAATTCGTTACAGCAACTACATATTTATTTAGCCATAAACAAACAAATATCATATTGCCTGGAACAAACCTTGTTCTCTGTGCGTGTTATCCTCCGNATATTTATTTAGCCATAAACAAACAAATATCATATTGCCTGGAACAAACCTTGTTCTCTGTGCGTGTTATCCTCCGGCGTCATGCTGAAAGTTCGCCCTCAGGCAAGAAAAGCAATTAATATTTTTCCCCATTTGATTAATGGCATGTGTTATTCATACTCAATGACATGGCCTTCANATATTTATTTAGCCATAAACAAACAAATATCATATTGCCTGGAACAAACCTTGTTCTCTGTGCGTGTTATCCTCCGACGTCATGCTGAAAGTTCGCCCTCAGCAAGAAAAGCAATTAATATTTTTCCCCATTTGATTAATGGCATGTGTTATTCATACTCAATGACATGGCCTTCATTTCTGACATAAAATGTAAAAAATGGGTGGTGTTATAGAGCGTAAACAAGTCTTCAGGTATCAAAAAACATACTTTTTATTTGATCTCATATAATCACATCTGCAAACAGTTTGTTACATAGTANTATTTTCGAAGCGTAACGAAATGTTTGAACTCCTATCCGCAAATGACGTGCACTGTTCTCGACGACCGTCACCCGAGCCAGCGCTCTGATTGGCTGAAGCTTGTACCTGNTATATTATCGAAGCGTAACGAAATGTTTGAATTCATATCCGCAAATGACGTGCACTGTTCTCGACGACCGTCACCCGAGCCAGCGCTCTGATTGGCTGAAGCTTGTACCTGTGCATCGCGTCGCTCAATGGTGCACACCGCTTGGCGTGGTCTTGTAGATAACCAAGGAACTTTGCGCCTCGCAATTATTCGTAAACGTCCTTCTATCATGTCTGACACACGGAGCCGTCGCCACTGAATATGCGAATAATTGAAAAAGCTCGTTCCATGATCTGTGTCTTGTACTGAAGAGGGCGTGTTAAATAAATGAACGCTGAACACGTTAATATTGAAGTTCACGAGTTTTCGGAAACCAATGTAGAAAACACAAGAAAGAGAGAAGCAATCCTAAATAACAGTTCCTGCCTACTTTGCAGACGATTATTTTGTCGGAATGATGCATTCCTTTAGCACGGGGGCATTCTCTTAAGACCTCGCCGCCTGAACCTCTTCACTCACTCGCTTTGGCGCAGTATCTTACGTCGCTCTAAAACTTGCAAATGTACGGTGCTCGAAATAGCTCGGCAGTAATGTATCGCGCTGTCAGAATATATGCTCACAAAGTTAGCCAGAAATATTATCTAGGATTGCCAGATATTATTTTTCTATATTAGCTACCTTAAACCTGTAGATTTATATCAATATGTTTAGAGTTTATTTGTGTAGCACACCCTCTTAAAGAGACGTTTGCATGAGAACGTGGACAAACATGAAGGAAAGGGAATGAACTCGTCTTGTGTTCACCTAATCGCACAAGACTCAAAATTAACTTTTTTTGGTTAAGTGATGAATTATTATCTAAACAACATAGCCTAGAGGCATTTTTATCTTTGTATTCTTAAAGACTGTGTGACTTAACTGTGGCCGGGATAGTCTTTTACTACGGCCGTACGTTTTCCACCATAAACGTTTGAGCAGTGGTCAGCGTGGTCGCGATGGTTTTCGTATCAGTTTCGCATCTGAAAAGAGAGGTCGGCTGAAATCCCTGGAGAGTGCTTTGCGTCGGTATCAGCTCCGTGAATGGCCGGCAGGTGCTCTCCCGCGAGCATTTACCTCCGTTTCCTTTACTTGTGATCACATTGAGGCGACGCCTTTCCAGCTACAGCGACTTCTCCGTTCAGCCTCCATTTGCGGCTATCGGATACCGTTACTCCTGCTGGCGATCACACGCGACAAGGACCTTCGAGCACACTTTTATTGAACAGAACAATAAAAGAACCTTAATTTTTTTTGCAGTATATTTTTTCCCACACTTTAAATATTTGAATTCGAATTCTAAATTGGAATATAGATTTGATGAATTTTTAATTTTGAAACCCTTTACAGAAAAAAAAATGATTTTTTATAATATGTATGAATTTGACTTTTTGTAGGAGAAACTTATAAAGGCAAAACACAATTAAATTTGTTACATTACTTCTTAAAATTCAAAATTTCAAAATTTTCGAAGAAAGTAAAGAATTTAAATTTTGAATATAAATTTTGAATATGTATGTATGTATATATATATATATATATATAAGCGTGTGTGTACATCTATAGGCCTATACAATTTTTTATAAATTTAATTGGCTACAATTTGAGTACATAATTTTTTATTGAAGGCGTTTACAATAATTATGTTTCATTTTTGAATTCTAAATTTTTTATATCAACTATTAAACAAAATTTTATACATAATTTTGATTTATTTATTTGGCATTATTTACACTTTATAATGTAACCTGGAACATTAATTTCATATCTTCTTCGTCAGTGCAAGGGACGTGGTAAAATTGTACGTCACAAAGTTAAGCATAAGGAGCTGTGAATTAATTAATGAGCATCGAGTTAGTCTCAAAGGCGAACAGGGTTCAATCCCCGGCAGGGGTCACTCCCAGATTTTCGCAAGTGGGAATCGTGCCGGACGATGCCGCTGGTCGGCGGGTTTTCTCGAGGATCTCCCGTTTCCTTCCCTTTGCATTCCGGCGCTGCTCCATTCTCACATCATTTGACCCTCATCGGCTCTCAAGACCTCATTGTTAAGAGCCGCCCAAATAATCTCAACTCAACTCCAAATCACACCTTACTAGTGGCGCACGCTACACCGGAAAGCCCACTGTGCTGTACAATGCTCATTACAGGTGTTTTGTCAGTTCATTTTTTTTTTTCGTTGTCAACCAAAGACAGTACACGCTTTCTTATCACTCCCTGCATGCGCCCTTTCAGGGTAATGTAGGGGTAAAACAGTTCTCACTTCTTTTTCCTGTTAGTTTACTCTTCATTTCTCTTGTCCTTTGGCGTGCTATCGAGAGTACGAAATGTTTAAACTCTCTTTGATTTAATTCTATTACATTTACTTCCGGTTAGTCTGGGATAGTGGGCGGTGCGGTTAACCTACCATAGACCCTGCTCCCACACTTCCTGGAATCCATCCTGCTTTATATATACGCCTTTATGTGCGCCATTAACTACTTGACTAATAAATTGATATTCTACTTTCGATTCAACCCCTCTGTATAGTCATCCAGCCGTGAAGGGGATCTCCTACATCTTTTCGATCCTCCTCCTGCAGACAGTCCTTTATTCATGAATCATGCTAAATCGTGTTCCGTTTCCATTGATACCGTCTGCATGACACATGGTTCGTTTCCCTGTTATATCACGCTGGTCGTTGTTATTCCGTCAGTGTCTTGTTCATTGCCGGGTCGTCAAACGCGTTATCTTCAATACAACAGAGTGAGGAGTCAAGTCATCAGANTTCATTGCCGGGTCGTCAAACGCGTTATCTTCAATACAACAGAGTGAGGAGTCAAGTCATCAGATGCCTACTGATAAATCCTTTTAAAGTTTTCTAAGACTTTCTTCGGAGTTATATCTATGTGAGTTCGCACGCACTGCAATGTTTATATAGCTGTTTTACTCATTGCCAAACCAGCGAAGTAGCTAATGAATTGCTGAGCTGATAGTGCCCTAATAAATATATTTATTCATAAGTAACAGGATATTAAATACATTGCGTTAATTTGAGCCGCCATTGAGAAATTAAATTTCTTTACTAAAATTATTTTGGATGTGATTATGATGTTTATGTACGATTCTGATAAACAACGAGGAGCAATTGAACTATATTCACGCGAGTTTTCTCTTCAAGGAGAGAATAATTTTCATTGTAGCTTTGCTCATGCAACACCTGGGCTTAATTCTCCATTCAATGTGTTAAAATGTATTGCTAATATCAGTCTAACTTCTGCACTAGCTGCTGAAAGCTACCTGAAGTTTCCCCTCTCTGCAGCAATCGGGAAGGCAATTTCTAAATTTGATCAACTCCAGTCAATTTTGAGTAAGAGATTTTCAGTAACACTGAAGCGTTACTGTCACTTTTTAATCCGAAAAAGACTTCACGTTAACTTTAATATCATGTTAATTTATACCGAAATTAAAATAAGGAAAGCTTTAAATTTTAAACAACTAAGACGATACGTCATGATTGTAAGATGTACTGGCATGCTGTTTAAATATGGACACCATTCACGTGAATATATATGTGGCTACTTATAGATAGGGACCTGAAAAAATCGCGTTATTTTGTGGCTGCAGACTAAACTCCAAGATGTATGCTTGTTTGTCTTCGGCCATCGGCCGACAACCCGTGAGACACGTCCAGGGACGCTTTCAGCCAATAGCAAAGATTCAACGGTTGAGCAGTCAATCTACAGTTAAGCACTCACACAAGTAAGTGATGCCGTATAGTTGCCAGTAAACAATGAAA
Organism: Clitarchus hookeri; assembly: GCA_002778355.1. Taxonomy (NCBI): domain Eukaryota; kingdom Metazoa; phylum Arthropoda; class Insecta; order Phasmatodea; family Phasmatidae; genus Clitarchus; species Clitarchus hookeri. The sequence continues at coordinate 33,320 of NQII01009499.1, read as the reverse complement.
TCACGAATTGCGCTCAAGTAACAGTGAAGTCGAGCATGTTACTAAAAAATAACGCGAATTTTGCAGATCTCTACTTATAGGCTTTTATGTAAAGAATACAAGAAAATTTTAAAAATATTGTTTTCATTTTCGCTTATACACAGAATGAAGGCATCTCACACGGTAAAATAAATACAAATTTATTTTAAAATAAACCCATATCTCTATCAGGATGATATTTGTATGCATATATAAAATTGAGAAACTGCAACGCTACTATAGGTGAAAATAGAAAAAACTGGAACTCTAACAAACTTTTTTTTTAGTGTAAGGAATATTAGAATCTGTTTTTATTACTTCGCTTTTAATTTGTGTAATTTAAAGTAACAATATTAACGCGTAAATGATAAACGCTAAAACCTGTACAATGATAATTTAGTTACAGACGCATGAAATTATATTTAACGTTAAAAGGAAAAATATTTTACAGCGAATTCGTCACGTGGAATGGTTCGGCTTAAAATCAGTGAAATTTTTCCCATTTCGAGTATCAAGGTATAACTCTTTATCTCTTTCTTTTATTCGCACAAATATTAGATGACTTGTGAACACGAAGCTCATAAAAAGCGATAAAAAAAAGTAAAGTATCTGCCTAACTCGAGCCTCTCGTCGANGTTCGGCCCGATGTGGATCGCTAAAAGAGGGCCAGATGGAGCACAGCAGGGGACGGGCACCACTCGCTCGCCATTTTGAGGAGATCGGCGACTTCTCCCCGGCTTAATGAAATTTCCACTTTTGATCTGCCACCATCTCGTCTCCTCCCTCTCTCCTCTTCGGCCAACTCGACATGCCACCTCCAATACCCGGGGGACATTTTAATTTCGGTGGGAGGACTCCCCCAAAATTCGAAATGACGCGAGAAGAACGTGGCTTCCAGCGAAGTGGGCTGGATAGTGTTTCCAGCTCTTTGANGATCGCTAAAAGAGGGCCAGATGGAGCACAGCAGGGGACGGGCACCACTCGCTCGCCATTTTGAGGAGATCGGCGAATTCTCCCCGGCTTAATGAAATTTCCACTTTTGATCTGCCGCCATCTCGTCTCCTCCCTCTCTCCTCTTCGGCCAACTCGATATGCCACCTCCAATACCCGGGGGACATTTTAATTTCGGTGGGAGGACTTCCCCAAAATTCGAAATGACGCGAGAAGAACGTGGCTTCCAGCGAAGTGGGCTGGATAGTGTTTCCAGCTCTTTGATGTCGCCTCAGCGTATTGGAATTTATACCTCTCGGTTTCNACCACTGATTGGTTTGCGACTAGAACAAGTTTGAAATCAATCCCTGAAATATACACCTGTCCATAACTGCTTGGAAATCTAAAAGCGATTATGGCAGAGGATCATAGTGTTAAATGTGGAATGTTTACGTTGGTTGATACTGTCTGTTTCCCATTGACGTGAGTTTGTTTACAGATATTAAGGTAAAGAGGAGGAAGAAAGGAAAGATAAAATATATAGTTCTGAAAATTACAGTTATACAATCTAATCTTGTGTGCAGCAACTAGTCAAGTGGTACATACCAATATTGATTTCTGTAACGGTTCTAAGGAAGAATGTACAATACAATGGCGAAAATATACAAAGCTGTACCATATAACTAACTAGCCTTCTTTCTATACGCTTATTTTTTCAATTAATTTGATGACGATCTCCAAAGCTTAGATAGTAGAACATTGTGTTGTAAAAACATTGATTCGGCAGAAAGGATTTTGAATCAGACTATTTTCTGAAATATGACGCATAACCATAAATTGTTTGGTAGTGCTGCATTCAAAAACTGATTATTACTGGAGATATTACTTACAGAATTGTACTGCAGACAGCAAGTACTCTAACACAATAAGTTTACTGTAAATAGGTTAAAAGGTTTCAGAAATATGGCACATAACACTTAAAGAATAAGACCACCCTTCTAAGTATACGTGACTGCTCTATAAGGTTTTTTGATACTTGCATGCCATTTGTTTTCAGACTGGACTTAGAAATAACTAAAGTATTTTTGAGCTCAACTTTCCCGATGAAAATTTCTTCTAAATGGTGGAGTAATGAGGTTATCAATGAGTGTATTTAGTGTACACTGAAAGTATCGCTACCATACCAAGTTTAGTTCAAATGGATTCGAATATCAGGTAAATACATGGTAAAATATAATTATGTAGAAAGGAAAACCCTCAATGTGATATATATATATTTGTGTGTGTGTATATATATATATATGTATATATATATATATGTATATATATATATATNGAATATCAGGTAAATTACATGGTAAAATATAATTATGTAGAAAGGAAAACCCTCAATGTGATATATATATATTTGTGTGTGTGTGTATATATACACACACACACACACCCACCAAGAAGCCGGCCTTGCTATAAGTCCATGAACCTATGAAAAGCGTAGTCAAGGCAAAAACATCCCGTTATTTTCACACTTTGTTTGACATATTATTGTTGTCGTTCCTTTAGACTGTTTCTGAGATCTCATAAGAAAAAAAAAAAGTAATTATCTTACAGGTAGCGTTGGCGGGTAAAATTAAGTTACAAATAAATAAATTTAGTGTGCGCACAGCGTACCAAGTTTGATTTAATGAGATCTAGTGGTTCGTAATATATGCTTACTAGCCTAAAATATTTATAAATCTGCCGTCCTGAAATAAGGATCTGAACAACCTCAAACACGTTAATTTTAGTTCCTCGCCATAACCTACTTTATGCCGAATTTGGCGGCAGTCGGTTGAGCGATTCCCAACATATAATGTAAGAGCTCTACTTTTACAGGCCCCAGTTCATTACAAAATAGTGGATACAAATACTGGAAACTTCGTATTTTGTGCTATCACCAAATTTTGCGCATCAATAGTGGTACAGAAGGCCATGTAATCTTGCAAGATTTCAATGGTTTGACTTTCAAAATGGCGGCCATATAAATATTATGATAAGTTTGTAATACATGTTAAACTATTTAACCAAATCCAACAAACTTTATGCTGACAGTATCTATTAGACGTGTCGTGTACATAAAGTTTTTTTTTGGTAATTTTGCAAGATAGTGTTAAATAATAAAATACATTAAATTTGTATGCCATATCTCAGGGACCAGTCAACCGATTTCCACCAAATTTTTGACACAAGTAGCGCAAGTACGCCGTTTAAATTAAGTTTTTTAAGTGGCACAGGCACTTATTTTAAAAAAATAGCGGCCCTGTAAATATTTCAGGTTGGTAAACCCTATCATTCAAAATATTAGAATCAGCTCTCAACTTCAATCAACTGCATCACGGAGGTTGGATTCGGAGCATCAACTTCGAATGTAATCAGTCTAATGTTTTGAGTGAGTGAAGATATTTGGGCGGTTCTTAACATTGTTGAAAACAAACGTTTCTTCAAAACAGATGTTATATTTTTGTTAAAGTAATATTTTCTGAATTTTAAAAATTTCATAAATTTTTTACATTCATGCAATGCTGAGGTCACCCAGAGTCAATTTCCAAGGTCACAGTCCTGGTTACATGCATCATACGTGGCCAACATCCGAGGTTGTAACCTGTTCCTCAGCTACTCAGACTGGATTCAGCAGCTTACACCACTAATCCTGCATGGAAATGCCTTAGCGAAGGCGACACATTAGCAACAATCGTTGGAATAAAGTTTGTATTCAGTACGTAGTTTATAACTGCAGAGATTATACCAAATTTAAGTTTTAGGCGATTGTAGATGGTAAAAAGAGATACTAACGTGATGTCAACGGTATTATTAACTTGAGTTTCGGAAATTATTTAGTGATGTTAGTACGTACATTTCTGACTGCTTACGTCCTCAAACGCAGTTGTAATAATGTTTCAAGCAGTCCGCGATGGACGAGCGTAGTGCAGAACCCGAGTACCCTCGCACTTGCACAAAATTTGGCAATTATTATTTTCAATGATAGGAACTTTGTGGAAATGTTATTTAGACTTGATGAGCAAAAGTAAAACATACGAAAAAAAAAAAAACGAAAAAATAAAGGAAATGACAAATGATGCCACAAGGAACCACGGAGAGAAGTAAAAGAAAAACTCCCGAGGCTTAAAATCTAAAATAGCGTGGTCTCAAGCGAATTAAATAATTTTCAAAGGGAATCCCACTTCATTGAGTGAGAGAATCACCTCTCGACCTAAACTACTTAATGGCGCTCCCTGGTCGTATATGGAGTCAAGCGAAATGAAGCTAAGGCCACCCCTTGTTGAAACACTTCGACACCTTCCCCCGAAGGCACACGGTCAGACATCTGCCAAAACAGCGAAGACTGCCGATCATTACCGAGTCGACCCGAAGTAGATGATTCTACAGACCCCATACTGCTCCGTTTAAAATACATCGCACCAAAACTATCATTCATTAACTACTCACGAGGACACTTTAAACAAGTGATCTGCAATGTTCGACCAATAATTTCCCATCAGTGAAACACTATTCGCTGTGAAATACAGTCAGTAAACTGGTAACAACTGCTGAATCAGATGTCCGAACTGAGAATGAGTTCCCGGGCCACTTTGGGACACTCTTGTTTGTAAATGACTATCAACCCTTTAAGAACCACTTTTACTTATGGATTCATTTGATGGAAATGAGAAAAATGTTGGTCGTTGCTCTACTTAAAGGTTACGTAATACATTTTGCACTATCACAACCAATAAGCTGTGTTCTAGGTTTCTGGTGATAGTGGTGGGAACCTTCCATAAAGTAGGGACGTAACAAGGTTCACAATTTAGTTACTGGAGGGAAGACCTGACAGTATTGAGTACTGTGGAGAGGTGAAACGGGAGATCCCAGAAAAAACCCTCCAACTAGCGGCATCGTCCGGCACGATTTCCACGTGGTAAAGTTCGGGAGTGACCCCTCCTGGAATGGAACCCGGTTCGTATTGGTGGGAGGCTAGGGCTCTAGCCGCTACTCACCCGCGGCCCCGAGCATTGTTGTATACCTTACATCATCTTACTGAGAAACACGTACAGGGTTGTGGATACTGGAACTAAATGGGTTAAAATCAGTGAAATTGTGTCACTAAAAGTTTTCTCTTTTTTCGTTTGCCGTAAAGGTCTCCGATTTATAACATTTTCCAAGTGCATTTCAGTTTCAATGACTAAGTATCGTGTAGGAAATACTTCACACCAGCAGACGTATTGGAGAATACATCTATAAACTTGCGGGATTTGACATTGCGTTTGTTGTGAACATTTACGTAGCATCGTAAAACGGTGAGGAAATTTCCAGAAGTACATGCCGGCGTAAATACTAATATATATATCAGACAAATGTGCCACAGGAAAGAGTAACAGTTGAGAATTACCTCCATGTCCTAAAATAATTCATACTAGGCGGTGGCGGTGAATACGATTTCCAATTTTCGCCATGCCTTGTAGGCAGTGTGTTCGGTTTTGGAATACAAGCCATTTATTTGTTGTATAAACGGCTTTCCAAAACGTACTTCACTTGTGCAATATAGAAACGTTCTTTCACGTGAGCAACAAGGTAATATATAAATGTTATTTTATCCGTGTAACCGCTTTACTTCGTGCATTATTCAGAATTAAAAAATATGTATGTTCTTTCGCACGAGATTCTTTACTGAATTTTTTAAACGTTGCATAAATAACGCGCACATTCTGCACACACATGAGAGTTCGTTGCTTCTGGCGCCTGCTTCTCTGTCTCTGAATAGCCATTTGCTCCTCACTCCCCGCAGAACAAGTTTCGTCCTCGGCCTGTAGATTACCGCCGTAACAAGCTGTCCTCGAGTTGAGCTATTCCAGCGTCGCACAATTCCCTCCCGTAATGACGTGCTTTGCAGCGCGCTAATAAAACTTGCGTCGCCGCGGAACTAACGGTCCGGCAAAGCTCTTCGTTCTCATTCTTGAACTACATTACAGCCCGCAATTTCTGCTCACTTCACGCTACACACACGCCGCATAACGGCTTCGGTAATGAACTATGGCTCTTGTAGAGAGCTGTATTCTGTGAGCAGTCGCGACAGCTATTTAAGAAATGTTAATACTTGAAAAGAAAACGGCTCAGTGCGTGCGTCAGTTTATTAAGTTGGTAGTTACAACCACGTTTTAGCTATGCAATGTATGTGTGTATAGACGACTTCTTGTACTTCATTTACTGCCATGAATATTTAATCAGTTCTTTACATATTTAATCAGTTATTTACGTGTAATTCTACGTGCACTGAATAATCACATTGAAAGTAAAAGTAAACTGTTACACCTTTGATCGTGTTATTAGTGTCATTCAGGATGTGCAAGTAAACAAATACGTTCTAAACTTTTTTTTACATTTAATTTAGTTTTTAAATTATTATCAATTACAATAATATTAAAATAAGGTGTNATTTACTGCCATGAATATTTAATCAGTTCTTTACATATTTAATCAGTTATTTACGTGTAATTCTACGTGCACTGAACAATCACATTGAAAGTAAAAGTAAACTGTTATACCTTTGATCGTGTTATTAGTGTCATTCAGGATGTGCAAGTAAACAAATACGTTCTAAACTTTTTTTTACATTTAATTTAGTTTTTAAATTATTATCAATTACAATAATATTAAAATAAGGTGTCACAAGTAAAGATATAAAATATAAACTGCAATACAATTACTTAAACTTCAGTTATTGAGAAAAACATTCTGAAGACGTTTGACTGGTGAAAAAAAAATGCAACTCAAGTCGAAACAGTATATTTTTTTATTTAAACAATTATTTTTAAAGCGATATTATGTATAACATCTTTGGTTCGATGGCTTTGGTTTTATGCGCTAAGCGTAAGCAATGTCGCTCTTGTTATGCTGAAGTGATAGTTAATATATTAGCATTGAGTACTTCAGAACAGCCACTTATCCCGCGAGTTACATCCGCACTCGCCAGAAAAATTTGCGTTGCCGGCCAGCAAAATGCTGCAACGCCGTTCCGTTCGCCAATGAGCACCTGGTAACCTAATCGCTAGCCGGCAGGTCATCCAAGACGGAACCATTCGCCGCATGCTTTAACCAACTAAACAGAAGGCCCATTCCCAGAGCCTCGGCGCAGCAAGTCAGAGAATGAATACGCCAAAATCAAAGGAACTACCACGCAATGTCACATCTCTGCGTGCTTATCTACTATGTAATTTTTTTTTAGAAAAAATTTAGTTAATATTAGTGTTTGGTTTTGGTGATAGCATGTACTGTTTTACTACAGCAATATTAATATAAATCCAAATGGTGATAGTCTGTCCATTTTAGCCGTAGCATTTTATATTTTAATTTGTTGAGTAACTTTATTTAATAATCAGATTTTTTCATATTAAAAAATTTTTTTATAAAGTGCTGCATTTCGTTTCTGAGCGACCGGGGATGGAAATTACGATATTCAGCAATTTTACTTCCTCCGATGCAATCATTGATTGCAAAGTTAAATTTAGCTATTTTGGTCTTGTAAACTTATAACATTTCTTTGATTTAGTATATATTAAATCCCCCACTTTACCTGGAAAAATATGTTTTTTTAATGAAGTAATAAATCCAATTTACTGTAGTTATGTGAATGCTACGTTTATGATCTTTATCATCTATCTCATCGCTATCGTAATCTTAATCCCCGTATTCGTTAACATCGCCATAATTTTCTTCATTATCGTCATCAATTTCACAATTGTCATCAATGTCATCACAGGGTAGAGTGCGCGTGTCATCTGCTCAGTAGTAAACTTCCGAGAGTCCGACGTTTAAGTGGACTTTTCCCTCTAGAAGTGTGAAAACCACTGCTCGTCGACTAATGTTAGCTCACTTTTTCAGCAAATACCACGTGTTATGAGATGTACTACACTTCCTGTCAGCAGGTTTTCATGCAAGTAAACACTCTGAACATTAACTTTTTAAAAAGAAAAAACAAGCATTTTACAACTAAAAATTTAATTAACATGTACCTAATTTTTTGAACAGTGTACGCAAAATAAGGTAGACAGGGTTTCGTCTTTTAAGCATGTCCCAAACTTTGACTTACCCGTTGCCATCAGAAGAAAAAAATCGCGGGTTCAAACAAGGACGTGAACGTTGTTTTACGTTTAGTTTTCCAAAAAATAAAATTGTATTCATAAATAACTTAAGTATTTAAAAATTGAATTTAAAATATGTTAGATGAAGGTCACCAAAGTTTAAAAGCACGTATTTTTAAAAAGTGATCTTACCTCTAATATTAACCATGGTGTTTTTATAATTCTATTTGCAAAAAACAATCCCTGGAACATTAGAGAGAGGGTTGCTGTACAGTTGCACCGCGCAATTCCATAATATTCTTTATACGGTTAGAACAATAGAGTGAATATAGGATAGAGTGCGCATGCCAACGGTGCAGTAACTGATCTCCGCACCGCAACATTGAACAACTTTTCTTCCTACACAACTGTCAAAATGAAGTGGCTTTTACTAAAGTTACCAAGCTGCTTAATTGAGTGCTTTGAATAAATTTTCAAACAGATATAATTAAACCAATTTACAATTTTTTCTAAATAGAAAAGTGGATTTGTTGTTTACCGGATGTAAATATGTGGATCATCATTATATGAACAGTTCTTACGACAATTCTGGTGCTAATTTTAGTGACGTGCACAGAAGACGAGAGTCGGTCTACGTCATGTTTAGTGTACAGCGCTCTCTACACTAGCCACTTAATAAATAAGTACACAGAAACTAACTTCAGGCGAACGCGGGGGTTGGTTCCTTATTATAGGCCATNAACTTCAGGCGAATGCGGGGGTTGGTTCCTTATTATAGGCCATGGTCGATTCCTTGCCCGTTTCTGCTTCTCTAAGCAACTTGCTCTGTCTCTAACGACCTCGCTGTCGACGAGACGTTAATTACTGTACTTAGCAACACCCAAATTTCTCAAAAAGATTTCACGGCCAGTTGTATTTCTTAACACGTTAGCTCAGATCACCTTTCTTGATTGGCTGATCTAGGTGTTACGCCTCCAACGTGTGTGCTCGCAAATCACAGACGTGCAGTATCGGAGTTACCTAATTCTGATTGGCCCGTCAAGTAAGAAAATGTCTTCTCATAAAGACTCGTGGCCAAAAAGAAAATGAAAATTGCTGGTATGCCGGTAGGCTATTGAAATATAGCATGTGCAGAAATATTTTCGCGAAATTTGGGTGTCCCTACAGGGGCACCTGTTTTTAGCGAAAAGATTTTATGAGAAGTTGTGTTCCAATGCACTTTAGTTCAGAATCATTTTGGTGACTGGATTATTAGAATTGTTTCGCGTCTTATATGTTGGATGGTCAGTATCGGAGAAACTTAATTCTGATTGGCTCACTTACATAACTAACGATCTTCACACAAAGACAAGCGGCCAATAGTTAAATGAAGACTGCAAGTGTGCACTGAGTGATTTGAAGTCTAGCCTCCGCGTGCATCATTTCGCGAAAAACAGGTGGCCCTCCGGTTATACTTCCATATGAAATGGCGTGGCAGTTCCTTTGATGTGAGTGTACCCTGTCTCTGATTGGCTACACGAGGCTGTGGAACTGGTCTTGAGTCTGATTGGCTTCAGCATGCCACGAAAATTTCCCTATTGGCTGGGCTACCGGGTGACGAGTATGTTACCAGGCGTTGATTGGCGAACGACGTTCCGGCATGTCGTTGACAAATTACATCATTTTCCTGGCGAGTGCTCAGCTGCAGTTGACGATATAAGATGCTGTTTCACCTCTGTATTATTAAATACTCTGTGGCCTAACTACGTTTCCTTGCACAGGCTGAGCTGTAGCTAGAGACCGGCGGGAGTAACTACATATGACTCTCGGCTGGTTGTGGAGCTCTTGGGCGACAAGGGACCAGTCCTTAAGTGGCTTTAAGTTTGTCCACAGTTTCTGGGCGCATTCGGGGGGCGAACATTCTCAGGGCTCACTAGTTCAACCCTGAGTCTCCCGGGGGTGTCTGGCTGGGGCTGTGTTACTATAAGAGGTGGGGGTGACCTCAACTACGGAAAGGGCTCTCTCTCTCTCTTTCTCTTTCTCTCTATCTCTCTCGGCCTAAGGGGACCACTTCAATTGGTCCGAGAGAATTCAGCTGACCCGTAATTGTGTCGGGGCATTACCACGATTACTATCATTGGTTAACTGAAAATAAAGTTACGGAAATGTCTGGTTATGAGCTAGCATATAGCCTCTGCCAGCTCAAGGAAACCCTCACTTCCTCGTGTTACCGCTGGGTGACCCTCCTGGTTGGAGTCAGAAAACGTGGCAAACTCTCAGGCGTTCCCTATGCCACGTTTTACTAACAGGGCTATCTGTCTTACAGAACGAGCTTGAATGACGGGCAATCGTGATGGTGTTGGTCTGGTGGTGGGTCGATCGACTCCTTTCCGGTTGGACAGTTGAAGCCCCCGAAGACTAAATTTAAAAGTGAAGGAATTCATGAGAATGGAAACGGACCATTTTGGGGGTGGGGCTTTGGCCCACTCGGATGGAGAACCCACAAGTGTGATGAAAAGGAGGAGCATGGACTGATCCTTAGTCAAGGGGTCGGAAGTGCGGTCCTGATGGGGATTGCATCCGGGTTTCATCGATTACTCTCGGCACCTGTAGGTCAGATTAAGGATGGACTTGTGCTGGCAGTTTGTTTAGAATCCCACCTGGCAATATATCCCCAAATATCGTGAGACATACGGCGCCCAAAAAATAAACAAATAAGGTTACATCTAATGGCATACGACAAATCTGCAACAGAGTTAGTACAGACGGGTTTATTAGCTATATACGCATTGGGGTAGCCATATATACGTATCGACAGACGTATGCCAAGTGAGGCAGAAGTATCTGGGGACCACGAATGGTGTTGGGTCATTATCAGGAAGGAGGGGGAGGGGGTGTATCTGACCACTGCATCCACCGAGACCTGTGGACATGGAGTTCCAAAACAAACTGTACTAGTTTCAGTCCAATATTATAATGAACAAACACCACGGATTGGACCACCAATGATCCGAATTGCATTTTTAACCTTCAGTAGTGTGTCACAACTCCAGTAATGGCCCATGGCTAAGGACTGGAGCAATATACTCGTTTGCTGTTCTTTTTGTGGCTAGATACCCAGAAATTTCGCAGATTTATTAGACAACAGACTAGACTCCACAATGCTTCGTTCATTCAAGCATCAGTTAATAGTTCATTGGTTGTGGCTCCAGTTTAACTCCAGACCAGATAACAGAGGGTTCGGCCCTTATTTTCCTTGCAGGTTCCTTATTGGTCGGCTCCCATCATGGTGAACTGGGCTCGATTCCCGGTGGGGTCGGCCCCGGATTTCCACACTTGGGAATCGCACCGGATAATGTCGTTGGTCGGCGGGTTTTCTCGGGAACCTCCCGTTTCCCTACGTACTTACATTCCGGCTCTGCTCTATTCCCACCTTGTTTCACCCTTATCGGCTCTCAAGACCTCCGTTATTAAGAGCCTCCCAAACCTCTTCACTGACTCACTTATTGGTCGGAAGTCGTCCTGGGCGTGTATCACAAAAGGTTGTCTAATAGAGGTAAAAACACAAATTTACTTTTGATCGGAGTGTAATTTGACGTCAAATAAGTTGGCGAAATGTCCGGGTCTCTAGCTTTAGCTGGGGTAGACTGGGGGTACGGTTGCAGCTGACGGAGGCGAGTATAGTCCATTGACGGTAACTTTCAATTCTTCTGAAGCCCTGCTAAAGTTCTACTTCCAAGATATACCTCCGCTTCACATAAACAAGTCTAAAAAAATTACACCAGTGTGCCAACGCACCGCATTCGTGCGCATTGGGTGTAATAATAATATGAATAAGAACTATTTCTTAGTGGGCATTACCAACATACCTATTTTCTCTCTGTCGTTATTTATATTCGTTATAAATGAAATATTGTAATTTATATATAAAGTATAAGTGAAATTTCAATTTAACCAAAAATAAGGTATTTATGTAAACACACGTATAAAATGCTTGTGATACATGATATATTTAGAAAGAAACCGAACACGTCATAAATGGGATGTTTTTTCAAAGGTTCGATTCAGAAAATGCTAAGACACCGTGAACAGAGTCTAGGTGTGTGTTGCAGGCTGGTGAACGTGTCTGAGTGGAGCGCGAGCCAGCAGGGACAGTTCATCGTGCACTGCAAGCTGGACGCCGGTCGCCTGCAGGTGCAGAGGGCGGAGCCGTGGACGCCGCAGCGTGAAGACGCCGTCTGGGCGGCCGCAGGTCAGTCCCTGCCCACCTCCTAGCTACACTGCCGGCTGGACAGCTGTTGCTGNTCTTGCGCTTCACCTCGCTGTTAGCCGCCACTACAGCTCAAGTCATAGGACTGCGGCCGCTGGCTGCCATATTGTATGTCTGTGACCGTGATCGTGTCTTAAGCCTCTCTCACGCTCTCACATTTTCCCGCCAAACGGCTTCCAATAAGTTTGTTAAAATAAAATTGGACAATTATGACTTCATCAAAATTTTATTAACGCCGCCATATTTGTCTGAGAAAGTTGGATGTATTCAGTTTCCATCAAACATTTGAAGATTCGACCGGTTCTAAAATTTCTTTAATGTTTGACGGTCTCAGCCAATCAAAACCGTGCACAACAAAAATTGACGTCAAAGAACTTTAAAATAATCAAAAGCCTTTGCCGTTGGCATTAACAAACATTTTCTGGAAATGAAGTATGTTATGAAGATAATTAATTTATGTAGAAGCGGTCTGGGCATGAATGTTATTTTAAGTGAATAATGCATATAATATTAAGTACTCAGAGGCATTAAATTTCATTGTGCAGGAAACATCTCTTATAAATAACATTTGAACTTAGTAAAGAAGCGAAAATAAATTAGAACATTCCTTACTATTTCTATCTGTGATTGACTGCGTGGAAAAACAAAATCAATATCTCACTATGAAAATTATTTTTAAATAATAATTCAAATTAGTTTCTTCCAGTAAAAAAAAATTGACTGTGTGACACATTTTCAAACACATTCAAGATTATTTGATAAAATTTGTTGGAAGGAAAAATATGATGGCTGTATTATGTCTTCAAATTTTATTGTCAAATATATTTGATGGCAAAAATTTGACAGTACAGCAGGGACTTTATAGACAATTCCTGCAACCCGGCGCTCATATTTCTCTAAGAGGCACAGGTTACGCCGGATCATTAATAAATAATTTTTGTCTAGTTAAAAATTTTTTACACGGCAGCTCAAGCACGCACGTACATAAAAGTATCCAAACATCTTCCAACGGCACACAGTTTAAAACGAATTTAGGATGGTCAGCACTCTTTTCTAGCTACGAGAATTGCTATTTCATTCGGTAGATAAAGAAGGATATGATTATGAAAAAACCGTAAAATTCTAGATAAAATAGTGCTGCAACTTTTAAACTACATTAGCTGATATTATTTTTATATTTATTTATTTTTGCTATTCTGAACTGGGGCAAGATATATTTTGGTAAATGGTCATGATGTTTGTATTGATTAACTAACATTTATATATTTCTATGGAATGATTACAGATAACAAGGCAGCTAGTTTAGTGATAAGAATGTTACTTAGTTGCGTGTGCGTGAATAGATTCAGATATTTGGTCATTTCATGTTGAATGCACAGAAATAATTTTCCATATATCTGGCAACATTGCCAGAGTGGAATACGTTTATCTATAATTGACCAAGAATGCGTAATACATGAAAAGCAATGCGTGAGTAAAAGTATAATTGCCAGATACCCAGAGTATTTTCATTGACACTTAATAATATCTTTGTCAAAAGTATTTACAATCCGTGAATCTGGAATGGATTTATGGCGGCATAATTTTAAAATCGTAATTTGCCAATCATTTGAAGAATATTTTCGGTCGTGAAAATATGTGTATGTATTATAAATCACATGAAATAGTACTATTTTATATAGGTGTTTACGATGGCCTCCCGTGGCGCAGTCGGTTGGTGCGCCTCCGGTCTGGAGTGCGGGAGGTTCTGGGCTCGAATCCCAGGTAAGGCATGCCTGTTAGCTTAAGTAAGGTCGTGGGTTATTTTGTAAGCTTTCCCCTGAAAAGCCTTCAGGCATAACACCAGCGGACGCTAATAAACCCAATAGAATACAATAAAGAATTGTTCTGGCTAAGAATTCAAATTATATCTGAAAATAAATTTTATGACTATGCATTAACAATATTGTTCTAAGAATCAACAGTACTAAATAGGTTATATATACGTGTGTATGTGCATGCATAACTACATACTGGTTAAACAATAAATATAATATACATATTGTATAACAATTATTGTAGGTTGAACAAAATTTCATCTAATATCTGTCTCATGCATCAAAACAGGTGAACACTTAACTATGAGTGACTGTTTGCAACACCATCTCTAAAAAAACGGGCACTGTCACCCTAAATGTGGTAAATGCATGTAACACCATAACAATGAATTCATAGTACCTAATATAATACTAGTATCCATATCACAGACAGTAAACAATCTTTCCTTATAAGATACCCTAAGTCACGCAATTTTAGGAAGAAATTTTTTTTGAAGCATGGCAGTTATGCGCCGTTTAAGCACACTTAAAAGTAGGCTTCAAAAGCCATTCTTAAATGTTATGTTCTCTAAGAATATCTTGCAGGAAGGAAAGTGGAGTGGCTGCACACTCTTAGCATTTCCTGCAAAGAGTCTGAGAGACCATCATCAGAACGTTTAGTCAAGGTTGCACGTTATGTCGTTTACTGCAGTCGTTGATTTATGAAGTTTCGTATGAATTTTGTCATTTGAATGAGTTTTTTTCCTCATAATAACAGTATTTTAAATTAAGAAGTTTTATTACGGTTTCATATTAATTTTCAACAATTTTGTACGAAAATAGTTATAAGTGAATTAGCGTCCTACTGAATTTTTTTTAGAGCACTTATATTTGTAAACCGGCCGTTGGTTGACTGTCGGGCATAAAGTAAATTAATTTAGCCTGTTCACAGTTAATTGAGCATTTTTGCAATAACCCTTTGAAAAACGCCACTGCCCCTAAAGGCAATAGCTTTTAGGGGCCGTAAAGTGAACATTTTTGAAAGTCCACCCCTTCGGAATAATAATTATTAATATATTTTATTTTAACCTTAGACTTTGACTTCCGAGTGCGGTGGAATACATACACTGTGTTTATTACTTACATGGCAATATTTATTTAAAAGGGTGGCTAAATGATAAAAAATTGCTGAAAGAAAAAAGTAACTAAGGCCTCAAAAATGCTCATTTTACAGTGAACAGCCTATACTTGCGTGTATTTTAACGTGCACACTGACTGGCATAAGCCCTGTAAAGTTGGTTACATTCAGAGGGAAAGTAGTTTCATGACTTAACGTTGAATTGCAAGTGTTACGTATACATTTGTGAGAGCTGAAATAATTTTTTTAACTTTCTATTTTTTTAATGCACCTAAGTGTAAGAAACAGCAAATTTGTAAAATATCTACTTTTCAAATAATTTTACAGTTTTACTTGACCGATGAATGGCTAAAGTGATCAGACCCTTGACAATGTTAAATAGATATGGCGTAAAAATACATAAAGTGCATACACGTTTACCTTAAACGCAGGACTTGAAAAAGTACTAATTTTGCCTGTACCAGCCTATAAATAATCAAATGTGGATTAGGCCTTGTTACGTTGCCTGCGCTAATGGAGCTGCTAGAAAACCCGTGCGATATATCGTCCCGTTATTAGATACATTATCAAGCGCACAATCCAACGGAATAGCAACCGAGCGGCGTCTATTTTACCGTAGGTTGAAAATAAATATGGTGACTGCACAGCATGTAAACAAACTTTGCGCCCATTAACCTTATTTTGCATACTTAAATATTGTAGTGTGCGTTGTATACTTAATGTAGCTTCACGGTACTGAAAACCACACAATCACATCTAGGCACACGCATACCTCTCTTAAGGCTCACGCCTACCTGGAGCGTTTGAGGCCGAGAAGTGGAGGAGCGATAAGGGCGACTCTGCCTCGCGTATCAAGTACGCCATCGCCACTAACCGCAAGGCTCTGAACTGACGTACGGTGTTCTCGTCACACCGCGTGTACTTATGGCACTTTCAGCGGTGACCGTATTATTTTATTGGTGTGACCGTATTATTTTATTGGTGGAAAGTCTGTAGGGAGGTTCAATGCAGGATCCTTGAGTAGTTTTGTATGTATATGACGCATATATTGTGAGATACGACTTTTTGAAAATGCCATATTTAGCAATTTTGGAGTACTCAAAAATGGTGTTTACAGTGTACGTGACGTCTTGAAAGCACTCAATAGCCTTCGCCTGAAGTTTGTTTTCTTTTCGTAAATTAATGCATTGGACACACGTTTAATAGTTAAGCAGAAAAAAAATGAATGACTAATACTTTGTAATGCAATTCTAGCGCCAGATAGGCGGGATCCTTAATGGCACTCTTTAAGATATTTTAGTTTTTTAACCTTACTTGCTGCACGTTCCCGCCAGCAATTCGTGTCACCATGACGTCAGCGCATGAAGCATTTGTGCTCCAAGCCACATGCAGTTGACGAGCGAGATAGGCCGGAAGCAGAATGACGTATGATGCACTCAGTTGCGCCTCCAGGCAGGTATAGGCTATTCACAGTAAAGTGAGCACTTTTCAAAACCCTCTCATTTGGAATAATAGTCAATACATGAGTTTAATTTTAGCCTTAGACGTTTACTTCCGAGTCTGGTGGAATATGTACACTGTGTTTATTACTTATATGGCAATTTTTATTTAGAAAGGTGGTTAACGGATAAAAAATGGTTGAAAGGAAAAAAATTAATAGGGCCTCGAAAGTGNGCAATTTTTATTTAGAAAGGTGGTTAACGGATAAAAAATGGTTGAAAGGAAAAAAATTAATAGGGCCTCGAAAGTGGTCACTTTACAGTTACTTTCTAGGGACTATAACGGAACAACTTGTTTGCCCATGTTGCGTATTACATAGGTAACGGAACACCACCTTGTATTGTTGTATAGTTGATGAAGTGAGAAGGAAGGTATCGCATGCGCTCTTGAATCTCGTGGCTTGGATCGCGGTAATTGATTCAGAAGAAGAGCGAGCATGGCCGAAGAGTGGAAAAAAAGGAAGGGGCGAGGGGATTTTCGAATCTGCTTGCACAACCATGCGGCAAATTAGTTCCACCTTGGCTCGATGGCTCGCTATGCCCGGCCCGCATTCGTTCGCGTCGCGAGCGAACCCACGACCGAAACGCGAACTTCGCTAATTAGCCTTTTCCTAGTGCGAAAAATTGTAAAATTTGAGTGATGTATATTAGCATTCTTCGGGCATCTTCATAAATGAGATGCCTAACAATTTTTGTGCAGGGTTTCGGGTTCTCCACATTCCCGTTCTTGTTTGGAGTTATGCCAGGCTTCAGCAAATCATGTAAGTACTCTGTTTACAATAACTCTGAGACTTCATGGGCAGGGACACAACTCAATCGCGCCCGTTTATTTTTCCCAACACAGTTTCACTACATTATTTTTGTTTTAATCGAAGGGGGCTGTAGCCGTGTGTAAACATATCAAGTATTNCCCAACACAGTTTCACTACATTATTTTTGTTTTAATCGAAGGGGGCTGTAGCCGTGTGTAAACATATCAAGTATTAATATCACGTATTTTCATCACCTGTTAGAACTCTGTTCACTATACAGGCTATGGAAATGTTTACAAATTGTATGTTAGGAACATATCGTAATGGAAATTGTCAAACCAATATCTTAACAAAGTAAATACATTACGTATAAATCGAAATTTTAATTGCCGATGTGCAAATATGTAATTTTTATTTCAAAATCACTGTTTACCTCTGTTATATACCCAACCAAAAATGTTTCGTAATTAATTTTCCGTCATAAAAGCTTACATATTTGCAAAACAAGTGCCATTTGTGTCAGTAACTGTTGCACTATCCTGTTGGAAGTAACCTTCCAACAATAAAGGCTATTGTCCATGTTGAGCCATATTCATAGTAATCACTTGCCGACTGAGTATGATGAAATTACGTGTCTTTATAATGTACATGAAGGTCACATTGAAGCATCTGAAGGCGATTTGTGTTGTTGTGTCATCTGCAGTGCTCTTATTTCCAGTTCAGACCCAACACTGCATATGCAGAGCTTAGATTCTGCACGTACAGAGGGTTGCAAATTGCTTCACTGATAGAGCTGCACCTCTAAGGAACACGTCATTTGCATCATATTTTTCATTTGTTGCACTAATACTTAGTGCGTTTAGAATTTTGTCCCGTGCATTCGAACATTTTACAATATTAATAATACGTCTAACGTATTCCTATTTCCCGCTGACTGTTTAGCACAATTTTGATATGTACTAGGCGTGGAAGTTTTCTAATCCGATAGAAGTTTAGTTTCCCTAAAAATTGCAGCATTTGTAGTGTGCTCATTACAGATATGGGAAACATTTTTTTGTTTCCAGGAATCTCTTCTTCGGCAGTAAGCGTGCAGTGTTTTCTTCGTGGTTAGTTTTATTTCCACCAGAGGATCCACTAGCAAGCTCGTTATCTGCCATCTGAGAAGTAGGCTACCGTTTGCATGATGCAATGGTTTCTCATCGTCACTTTCTTCATTCTGAGGAACGTTGGCAAGAGACCGGAAATAATACAGGAGTACAATGAAACTTTTGGAAAATATGTACTGAAAGTATAGGACGCACACACACAAGCACACTTTAAATCAAATTCTGCTGCCATTACAAGCATTTGGTAAGCACAATTGTGCAAAATCTTACTTTTAAAAATGATTGAATTTCTATCTAAAAGTTTTAAGAAAAATAGTAAGAATTCACATTGAACCCCTATCAAGAGTGTTACTTTCATCTTCTGTTAAATTAGATTACGTTTTTGGGTAGTACTTACGTCATTTCTTAACGTACAGGATCCAGCAAATATAAAGCGTCAACAAGAAGCACTTCTTAGTTTTTAGATGCGGAGCTGTCTCCGTTGCCAATTTTCTTTCCTTCTTTCGTTGGTTGTAGGTGATTTTCATGGTTTTCATGTTGTTTCCGTCTTTTTACAGATTTCCCATGAAAATATGCAAGAATTTACAACATATTGTAAATACATAATATCATAACTAAGTTATGAGCAGTGAAAATATAACACGTTCTATTGGTTTCACGTTGATGGTCATTGGGGAGTCGTTGGAATTGTTAGCGTTCACATTTCACAAATCAAAAAGTTATTTAAGTCGTATTGTAAAACTAACGTTAACAGTGTTATCCCAGAAGCTCCCTACATTTATTGTGCAACACCCTCACAAAGACATTCCAATTAAAAAAGCAATTGGTTTGAAGAAGCAGTGGAATTCCCTCAATTGTATAGGTGATATTGAAGTCAAACATTTTTTTCCCCTCGCAAAAGGTGGTTCATTAAATGTAGGCGTCGGTGAAATTCTTAAGAGTCACGTCCTCCTTACTCCGTTGCCTGGTTCTTACTGTGATATTACCGCGTGATAAACGTTTTGTCCGTTAGTTGTTATTAATTTATTATATGGAATAAACAATATCATGTGAGTAACGTTACCCTTAGTCAACGCCGTAAATAAATTGGCTAACGCAGGCACAAACTACGAGCTTTAATTAAAGGACTTCTAGTACGATAAGAATCACGCAAACCCGGGAAATTCACAAGTTATCGAAGTGCAGGATCCTTAGATGTTCACACCACTTCGTGTTGTTTTTCTTCAGCTTGTCCGGCAATGGTTCTACTTCAAGTTATTTCTGTAAATCAATATTGTGTTTCTTATCTAATAGGGTGACCCCTAATGTTGATCTAATACATTTACTTTCTGCTGCTTGCATTTTTATTTATCTTTTTCATCTTCATTTTCTTAAGTTCTAACTGGCACTGCAATAGTATTAAAAAGTTTTACTCTTGTGTCTTTTCTCGTCTTATTTTAAAATGTCTATGAATTGTTCCGCAAATCTTTGGGCAGGTATTATATAGCTTTTTGTCTAGATATATTTCTATATCATAAAAACAAAACATCCCTGATATTTGAAATACGTAATTTGTTCTATTATTGTTCCATTTAATACCATGTTTGTTCTTATAGGTTGTTTGCCTTTAAATTCCATGGTTTTGGTTTTCTCTCTGTTAATATTTTAAAACCATATACTTCTGCTATTTCATTTAAAATATGAACAGTTTTTTGCAACTTATATTCACTATCTTTAATGATAACTTTGCCATCTGCATATAAAAAGGAATTTATATAAATGTTATATTCAAGGTGAATTCCTGGGTCAGCTAAAGAACTAAAGGTTTCCATCTTATAAACATGCGTCGATATAGATATTAAAAAGTTTCGGCGATATACTACAGCTCTGTTTCACGCCTTTATTCCTGGGAATTTTTTTGTCAATTTTTTTCCTACATCCAGTCTTACAGAGGTGTTTTCATTTAAACTTTTTATAGCTTTCACGAGATGTTTTGGATACCCTCTACTTTTAAGTATGTTACATAGTATGTTTTTATTTAAGTTATCAAATGCTTTTTGTAGATATACGAAAGCCAGGTGGGTTTCACAATTAAATTCTCTTCTGAGGTCAGTTTGTTCTTCCGAAATTAGATGGTCTGCAATTATTTTCAATCTTGCATTTAACAACCTTGCGTACAGTTTGTAGTTCGTATCTAACAAGCTTATACCTGTGTTATTACTTGGTTTAGTTCTGTCACCTTTCTTATAAAGTGAGACGACTTTTGCTTGGAGCCAATCCTTAGGAACCTTCATTTGTTTCTAGCACATCTTGTAGAAGTGAAGTATAACTGGCTTTCACTGCCTTCATCTGTAGACAATGTGATTACCCTAGAAAATCATACGGATTAAAAAATATGCAAGGATTTTTAATCAGAGATAATTTAAATTTTTTTTATCAGTGCAAAAGGTTGTGTACAATGGCAACACATGGTAACTAGGAGAACTGATATTCCCGAGTAGTGTAAACAGTGAACACATCAGTATTCGAAAACTTTTATTTTGT
Organism: Clitarchus hookeri; assembly: GCA_002778355.1. Classification (NCBI taxonomy): domain Eukaryota; kingdom Metazoa; phylum Arthropoda; class Insecta; order Phasmatodea; family Phasmatidae; genus Clitarchus; species Clitarchus hookeri. Next base: position 12,197 of record NQII01009499.1, on the reverse strand, counting down.
TTAGGCCACTGCATAGTCAAGCTAAGCACCTAAATATATACAAATAATATATAATATAAATACATATACCATTAATGAACGTTCCTCGAATGTGCGTATGTGCATAACACACACGCACACACCCACACACACATATATATATCTATATATGGCGTATTAATATTACATACATGTTTTTAAAATATCCCGTACGTCCCTTGTCTGTTTTCACCATTTGCTTTCCTATTTTAGCCCAGAGATTTTGCCACATATGGTTATTATATTGCGCGTTCTTTAAATCGTACAAACGTGGATGCTGGCCAACATTAACATTTCGGCAACCACGAACAAGCTCTCTACTGGAAAATACCGCTGATAACTTTCTGATAACTGTGAGATCTCATTCCTCGACTGAACTGTTCCAGTGGACTACTATCGTTACGACAGCCTCGGGCAGCTCAGCCATTCTGTACTGCACGGTTAACGTAACGTGATTCAGGAATCGTACCTTCGGACAGTTGTTTACAAATTTCTGTTTACCACGACGCCTGCGCTGAACAGATTGCAGGCATTCAGCAGTTTTCCATGCTGCAAATCTACGCAGTTACTCAGCTGGGCAGACACATAACCTAAATTGGAAAAATGCGCGTAGTCATTTTACTGAAGTTCTGTGAGGTTTTGTTGCTTCATTTAGTTTTGAGACAAGTTTTAATATTCGTAAAGAAGAACTATTTATAAGAAATTAGACACGTCAATTTATTTATTAAATTGAAAGCGAGAGCTTTAAGAATGCAGAAGCCAAATACGGTGTGTATTCAGGGTTATTGTGGCAGTTATACTTTTTTTTTGCCTCCAATACTTAAAAAAAAAAAAAAAAACCCCATGAGGAATGTTGAAGAACTCTCTTGGTTCACCTAACTGTGGTGTATGCATTTTAATTCATCATATTTACTTTTGCAAATTCGGATGTGAATTCTGTCTCTCTTGAGTACAGTGGAGAGATTTGGGTAGCTGTTAACATCGAGGTCTTGAGAGCCGATCTGTCTCTTTGTTAATAAACTGTACGTTCAGGTTTCCTTTTTAGACTAATTTAGATGAATAAAATAGTCTTCGTTTTGATTCATTTTGCTCAAACAACACAAACAATTAAGTATTGTCAATTTTAAAAACCCTGTGGTCAGCGCACGATTAGTTGGAAACTGATGTAGAGAGCCACGGCCTTCACTGACTGACAACAGCGCCGAGGGAGCAAGCCTTGGGCATGCGATCAGGCGGGCGCATGACCGCGAAGTTTACGTCATTCAACTCGCCCACGCCCATATATAAAACCAACTCGGATATTGTTACCAACGTTGCTGTACTCTACGTGATAAGTCGTTTGTGTGCATAAATCGTAGTGTGAACTCACAGTTAATCGTACTTTATGTGCAAATAAATTGTAAGTCAAGTGTTTGTTTCTTTCCCGTTCCACAGAACTCATTCAATATTTTAAAGAGTTTTAAAACGTCTTAAATATTTCTGACAAGATTTTTCATGACGTTTATAGCCGTGGGTAAACAATACCTATTTTTTTTTCGTAAACTATGTGTGAGTAAATATTATCGCTATGGAACGAAAGTTTATATTTTGTTACGAAATCGTCTAACCAACACAGGGCGGTAATCAGGATGCAGTTTTTGTACATTTCCTAGTCTGATTTTAATGTTTGTAATTTTTTGTTGTACTAATTAAACGTATATTATTATGCACTTTTATGATGAAGAGGCATATGTAATGCGTTTCCGTGCTCATGAATTCCATAAGTATAAAACATTACCGCGGTACATCGACACTCCGTTTAGATTAGCAGGTTTTGTTATTTATTTCTTAAATTTTTCAAAATAAACTAAATAATTGCTGCATATTCAATTACAGTAATTCTGCAGTTACAAGTAAATCGAGTTAATTATACTTCAATCGAAAAATATGGTACAACACACACTATTACAGTAAAACAGAAATAAATACAACCAATATACCGTAATACATGTATACAGATACTTATATGATATTACGAAGGCGTTGTCACGTTATTTCTCCTCTTTTCTAGAACTTTACTTTTCCGTGACAACTGATCGGTTCGGTGCTTCGAGTAATTGTTCAGAAATATGTTGTCCAAAGTTGAGAAAATGTTAAACCATATATTCTTCACGGAGTTTCCACAGTGCCACACATCAATTACAAATTCTGCAAGTTATGTATCACGCAGAATGTACTGTTCGGCTTTTCGTGTTTTTCAGAAACCAAGAGTTTCATTACTGCAAGTGCAGTCACTTTACACGTATAACAGCAGCTGAAGGAATACTAAGTCCGCCTTTCTTAAGTTATTTTAATTATGTATTGTCAGCAAAAGGCTGAATCAAAAGTTCAGTACAATAACCATACACGCATACATAATTTGTGGGAAGCATAACCAAAAATAAACAAAAGTGAATGTTCTACTTCGACATCACCCAATTCGACATCGAGGAAGTCTTATAAGCTTTCAGTTGTGTTCATTTGAGGGACAAGATGAACTGCTGGTATCAGAACAACATATTATACATCTTTGATTACATAAAAATTAAATTTTACCTGTCCATATCTGGAAGAATATAGCCCCAAGAAACTTCTAATACTTAGATTTCTCTGACTAGATTATTTCTGCGTGGAAATGTTCTAATTTTCTGGTTATAGCTGTCTGTATTGGCAAAATCGGGTTTCCAGATTGTCAGCTTTCCTGTAAGACTGTACACAATCCCTAAGTCATGACGTGAATACCCGAATGAATTCCACCAGCAAAAATTTACTTTGATCAACAAATTTTAGTGTATCAGCAGCTAAACAACCTGACTTCAAAGATATGGATTTCCAAATTTCTAAAGATGCGAATTGCTGCAAAATCTTTAGCTTCTCGTCATTCACACTTTTCTTCAGAATAGTTTTGAGAGAGCTTTTCACGTTTACAATATTCCACCACTTTATTATTATTTCTATAAACTCTATCGTTCCCCCAGACTCAGTTTTCTTTGTTTTTAGCGCAGCAAGAGTTGACTCCATAAAAATGTTTTGAACTAACCGAACCTTTTACCTCTCAATACTAGTAGGGCAGACTATTTTAAAATTTAGTTCTGGTGCTATTTTCAACAAAGAATTGCATTCTTCTTTGTACAGGTAAATCAGTTATTTAAATTTTGCTCTAAGGTGTGGTTTGTCGTCGCTTGCATTGAAGGATGGAAATACAAAGTTTTTTTTCTGAAACTTTAAAACTAAGCCAGTGGTTTTTTATATTTATTTAATTGTGGATACTGTCATAATTCAAGAACATCTTGAGAACTGAAAAGTGTAATCAATGTTTGTTAGAAGAATCACCTGTGAAAATATTGAATATGTTGCGGTTTACTCTGTTGTTTTGTAAATAATAACTGCTACTTCAGTTAAGCCACATGCTTCCACCATGTTCAAGACGTTTGGTGTTATGCTATGTAACTCATAGCCTGATCGATTTTTCACAGGTAAGAGAGCGACAATTTGTTTGAAACTGTTGAAAACTGATGATACCATGAATGCAACAACAGTTTTCGGTTCTTGTGAAACGTCGTTATCTGCTGCACTTAGTTTTCCACATTTGTAATACCAGATTTAACGTATATTTCGTTAACTGTAAGACTACATTCTTCTCTCGCGTATCTAGGCCCCTAACTTACGTTGTTAGAAAGTGGCTGTTCTCAGTTCCTTCGTTAGGAGATGCCACCATTCTAGAAGATATAATTGTATGCCGGTACTGAGGGCGTGGGAGGGCCAACATACTATTTGATCGTATAGAGCTGTAGCTCGCACGGCACCTGTCGTATACCAGAAAACCACGAACAAATGCGACAATTTCTTTTCTCTAATGCAAAGCTCTTGTTGTTATGACAGAAATTCTAACAGCACTGTAGTGGTCACATGATGTTGAAGGAATAATATCTCGTGATGAAGTGAGATACTTGTGTGTATTTTCAACGACAGTCTGTACTGAAGGAACTGGGGAACAATTATTCAGATACGTGTGCAAAATACATTCAAGCTGAGAAAACTTTTCCACTTTCAAATTTGATTGCAACACCCAAGTGAGATCTGATGCAGACAAATAAAAACAGCTTACATTTTCATACATTCCTAAAGTCTTATCGATAGTAACAATGGTCACTACTTTCAGAATGTCTTCATATTTAATGGTGTTAAAGAAAACAGCATTTCTAATTATTTCAGACTTGATACAACTATGATTACTTAGCCTGTTCTTAAAATGTGAACGCAAGCTAGTAAAGTCTATAATAAGATCCTTATGCAAAATACTTTGTTTCCGGTTCTTTTAATATTCATCATAGCGTCGCCTTCTTTCTTCGGGGTTGCTTCCTTGAGATTTCTGTGGCTTACTCAAGTAAGGCGGTAACCATAGAAAAATACTAGATAACGCATTTGGTTTCAAAATGGGGCGATTTGGAGAATATTCCTGTACAAAACCGTTTTGAACATTACAAATTTCAAACCTTTATATTTCACGCCCCCTGAAATGTTTGAAACACATGGTGGAATTCACCGAAGGCACCCGGTCATCTCTAGGAATGATTCTAATCCACTTTAATATTTCTTCTTCTGCTTGCGGAAACGAAAATACATTTGCGTACTCTGAACTAATTTCCGAGACATAGTTACTACAGCAGCCAGGAACACATCACGTCTTCAGCACTTTGTTAGCGGCAAACAAAATTTTGCGTGAAGCTCAGATCTGTAAAACATTTAGGAAGCAGCTGCATCAACAATAGCCGGGAAACTGAAGGAAGCACGTGTGTTTGACAAGCGACGTGCCTGGCCGAGCCGACACATGGGGCTGCGAGATAGGCCATAGACTAAATATGAAACAGGCCGCTTCGTCTTCTGCGCATGCGCCCAACATTCACCTACCCCAAAATAACACAATTGTCAAAGTCACGTGGTCAACAGTGACGAACGTGTTTGTTTATATCCTAATTTTTAAATGACAAGCACTATTATATGAATAAAATACTTTTATCAATTTGCGTTTAATCAAACTGCATCGAAAATTGGTTGCATTAAATATAAACACATCTCAAAATATTTGTTTACAAATCAGTTTTCTAATCCAACATCCAAACCATGACTTTTCGCGAGACCAATTGGCAGAAGAGCAGTTCGATGTTGCGGCACGGAGATTGGTTGTGCGCAGCCAGCGAGATGGGTCTACCTCATCTTTAGTCTATGAGACAGACCCTCCGCACGGCGGCGTTGCCACATTGCAACACTCCCGGCTCCCACTGAAGACGGCTGTGAGAGAGCGCATTCCCTTGGAGACCAAAGCTTTACTTCCACGTGTATTGAGGACTTCCGCTTGTCCGACACTCCGACACGCCTTGCAGGACTCTGAGCCAATGGTTAACGTTTGGAATTTGAACCGTTTCAATCCTAGTGGCCAAGACTAGCAGGAGGAAGAGTTCTAACAAAGGCAACAGTCGCTAGTCTTTGCTCGAGTAGGTAGCCTACACAACTGTGAAGTCCATCATTCTTCAGTATTATAACGTGAAATGACGGGCTATCTAATCACAAGACAATAGAATANACTGCAAGTGCAGTCACTTTACACGTATAACAGCAGCTGAAGGAATACTAAGTCCGCCTTTCTTAAGTTATTTTAATTATGTATTGTCAGCAAAAGGCTGAATCAAAAGTTCAGTACAATAACCATACACGCATACATAATTTGTGGGAAGCATAACCAAAAATAAACAAAAGTGAATGTTCTACTTCGACATCACCCAATTCGACATCGAGGAAGTCTTATAAGCTTTCAGTTGTGTTCATTTGAGGGACAAGATGAACTGCTGGTATCAGAACAACATATTATACATCTTTGATTACATAAAAATTAAATTTTACCTGTCCATATCTGGAAGAATATAGCCCCAAGAAACTTCTAATACTTAGATTTCTCTGACTAGATTATTTCTGCGTGGAAATGTTCTAATATTCTTGTTATAGCTGTCTGTATTGGCAAAATCGGGTTTCCAGATTGTCAGCTTTCCTGTAAGACTGTACACAATCCCTAAGTCATGACGTGAATACCCGAATGNTTTTCTGGTTATAGCTGTCTGTATTGGCAAAATCGGGTTTCCAGATTGTCAGCTTTCCTGTAAGACTGTACACAATCCCTAAGTCATGACGTGAATACCCGAATGAATTCCACCAGCAAAAATTTACTTTGATCAACAAATTTTAGTGTATCAGCAGCTAAACAACCTGACTTCAAAGATATGGATTTCCAAATTTCTAAAGATGCGAATTGCTGCAAAATCTTTAGCTTCTCGTCATTCACACTTTTCTTCAGAATAGTTTTGAGAGAGCTTTTCACGTTTACAATATTCCACCACTTTATTATTATTTCTATAAACTCTATCGTTCCCCCAGACTCAGTTTTCTTTGTTTTTAGCGCAGCAAGAGTTGACTCCATAAAAATGTTTTGAACTAACCGAACCTTTTACCTCTCAATACTAGTAGGGCAGACTATTTTAAAATTTAGTTCTGGTGCTATTTTCAACAAAGAATTGCATTCTTCTTTGTACAGGTAAATCAGTTATTTAAATTTTGCTCTAAGGTGTGGTTTGTCGTCGCTTGCATTGAAGGATGGAAATACAAAGTTTTTTTTCTGAAACTTTAAAACTAAGCCAGTGGTTTTTTATATTTATTTAATTGTCGATACTGTCATAATTCAAGAACATCTTGAGAATTGAAAAGTGTAATCAATGTTTGTTAGAAGAATCAGCTGTGAAAATATTGAATATGTTGCGGTTTACTCTGTTGTTTTGTAAATAATAACTGCTACTTAAGTTAAGCCACATGCTTCCACCATGTTCAAGACGTTTGGTGTTATGCTATGTAACTCATAGCCTGATCGATTTCTCACAGGTAAGAGAGCGACAATTTGTTTGAAACTGTTGAAAACTGATGATACCATGAATGCAACAACAGTTTTCGGTTCTTGTGAAACGTCGTTATCTGCTGCACTTAGTTTTCCACATTTGTAATACCAGATTTAACGTATATTTCGTTAACTGTAAGACTACATTCTTCTCTCGCGTATCTAGGCCCCTAACTTACGTTGTTAGAAAGTGGCTGTTCTCAGTTCCTTCGTTAGGAGATGCCACCATTCTAGAAGATATAATTGTATGCCGGTACTGAGGGCGTGGGAGGGCCAACATACTATTTGATCGTATAGAGCTGTAGCTCGCACGGCACCTGTCGTATACCAGAAAACCACGAACAAATGCGACAATTTCTTTTCTCTAATGCAAAGCTCTTGTTGTTATGACAGAAATTCTAACAGCACTGTAGTGGTCACATGATGTTGAAGGAATAATATCTCGTGATGAAGTGAGATACTTGTGTGTATTTTCAACGACAGTCTGTACTGAAGGAACTGGGGAACAATTATTCAGATACGTGTGCAAAATACATTCAAGCTGAGAAAACTTTTCCACTTTCAAATTTGATTGCAACACCCAAGTGAGATCTGATGCAGACAAATAAAAACAGCTTACATTTTCATACATTCCTAAAGTCTTATCGATAGTAACAATGGTCACTACTTTCAGAATGTCTTCATATTTAATGGTGTTAAAGAAAACAGCATTTCTAATTATTTCAGACTTGATACAACTATGATTACTTAGCCTGTTCTTAAAATGTGAACGCAAGCTAGTAAAGTCTATAATAAGATCCTTATGCAAAATACTTTGTTTCCGGTTCTTTTAATATTCATCATAGCGTCGCCTTCTTTCTTCGGGGTTGCTTCCTTGAGATTTCTGTGGCTTACTCAAGTAAGGCGGTAACCATAGAAAAATACTAGATAACGCATTTGGTTTCAAAATGGGGCGATTTGGAGAATATTCCTGTACAAAACCGTTTTGAACATTACAAATTTCAAACCTTTATATTTCACGCCCCCTGAAATGTTTGAAACACATGGTGGAATTCACCGAAGACACCCGGTCATCTCTAGGAATGATTCTAATCCACTTTAATATTTCTTCTTCTGCTTGCGGAAACGAAAATACATTTGCGTACTCTGAACTAATTTCCGAGACATAGTTACTACAGCAGCCAGGAACACATCACGTCTTCAGCACTTTGTTAGCGGCAAACAAAATTTTGCGTGAAGCTCAGATCTGTAAAACATTTAGGAAGCAGCTGCATCAACAATAGCCGGGAAACTGAAGGAAGCACGTGTGTTTGACAAGCGACGTGCCTGGCCGAGCCGACACATGGGGCTGCGAGATAGGCCATAGACTAAATATGAAACAGGCCGCTTCGTCTTCTGCGCATGCGCCCAACATTCACCTACCCCAAAATAACACAATTGTCAAAGTCACGTGGTCAACAGTGACGAACGTGTTTGTTTATATCCTAATTTTTAAATGACAATCACTATTATATGAATAAAATACTTTTATCAATTTGCGTTTAATCAAACTGCATCGAAAATTGGTTGCATTAAATATAAACACATCTCAAAATATTTGTTTACAAATCAGTTTTCTAATCCAACATCCAAACCATGACTTTTCGCGAGACCAATTGGCAGAAGAGCAGTTCGATGTTGCGGCACGGAGATTGGTTGTGCGCAGCCAGCGAGATGGGTCTACCTCATCTTTAGTCTATGAGACAGACCCTCCGCACGGCGGCGTTGCCACATTGCAACACTCCCGGCTCCCACTGAAGACGGCTGTGAGAGAGCGCATTCCCTTGGAGACCAAAGCTTTACTTCCACGTGTATTGAGGACTTCCGCTTGTCCGACACTCCGACACGCCTTGCAGGACTCTGAGCCAATGGTTAACGTTTGGAATTTGAACCGTTTCAATCCTAGTGGCCAAGACTAGCAGGAGGAAGAGTTCTAACTAAGGCAACAGTCGATAGTCTTTGCTCGAGTAGGTAGTCTATACAACTGTGAAGTCCATCATTCTTCAGTATTATAACGTGAAATGACGGGCTATCTAATCACAAGACAATAGAATAGACTTGAAGCACTAGTACCTTGGTATTAATTTTGACAGTGGGTCACAGTTTATTTGAATCACCCTCGAGGATTATTAGCTGGTAAGAAAAACGAACAATGGAACTGCCGAAACATGTTCAACGAGTTCACAAGATAAAATGGTATCTTTGTAATACAAAGGCAGATAAACGTATGCTCCGGCTCGAGTATGTAGAGGATTGTGCAATCTAGTAAGCTGACACAATTTAATAATGGTAATTTTCCAGGCCTCTGTTCATGGCACTTTCTGGGTAAAGAGCTTAAGTATTTCAGTAAGATACACGTAATTGATGCGTGTTTAGTGGCAATTTTAAGTTTCCTAGTATTCAAAAGCCAAGCAGCTTTGGTACTTGGGCCTTTGTCTACTATTGACGTATGTAAGTAGTTAACCGTTATAAAATACAGTTAAATATTTTTAATGGTTTACAGAAAACGTGTCTCTCAAACGTATAGTGAGAGTTTCTTAAAACTCCACTTTACTGCTATGTCATAATGGTTGGTTTAGTTCCTTGACCAAAACGGTGTATTTAGCCGTGCAATAAAGAGCACAAGGATAAAATGTTAACCCAGATCTCTAATTTATAAAAATTAAAGTAAAAAAAAAATTATAGGAAAACTATCACGTTTGCTCAAATTAAAAAATATATATATATATATATATATAAGTAATTACTAATGAAAATGAAGTAGAGTCGAAAATTTGACCATAATTCCAAAAATATTAACAGAATAAACCAGAGAAAATTGAAAATTTAATGCTATTATAAACATTGCGGAGTATGATTCGGACTAAGCTGATACGAACATTTTCCTGCCCTTATAAAATAACGCAAACATATGTAGTTTAATTTTTTTTTTTTCGCTATTCGTTTACTCTAAGAGAAAGGTTTGTTACAGCCAACAACATATTTGTAAGTTTATAGGGCCAAAAATACATTTGGTGTGCTTAAACTTAAAAACAACAAAATGCACACTTCAATTAACAAAACCCAAGTGTTGGGCCAAAAGAACTAGACCATATAATTATCCTAATAAAACAAGTTCAACAGGAAACTAAAAAGTAGAGCTATAAAACGTAAAATATTTATTTGACTACGTTGCCCAGTATTCAAAATGTGTATATGATTGGTTTCAACAGAACAATATTTTATTGCCCCTATACAAACAATTAATTCGGTTGCGCCAAAAAATATATGTTTGGTTTGAAAAAAAANGCGTGAGTTACCGCACCACATATTTATGAATATCTACCGTTATTATCGGCGAGCACACAGCCCGTTGTCCTTTGGTTGTAAAAGGCACACTTGACACTTTGTATTTGAAAACAATCATATCCAATTGGGCGACTGGATACTTTAAACTGTATGAGATATCACATACTTCGGGAGTAACGTGGTTATGATTGGCGGAGTCCAGTAGGAAAATGCGTGCTCGTAAACACACGCGGCCAGCGACTAAAATAAAGCTGCTGTTATGCACGTGAGATATTGAAACATAGCCCGCGTGTAAATCTTTTCATGATAATCTGGAGTCCCTGCCAGTTATGTACCATGCCATGTGAGTGAGAGATTTAAGCAGTCCTCAACAGCTGAGGTCTTTAGCACTTTTGGAGTGAAGCGAAGCGCAGATACAGCAGCGGCAGAGATAAAGAAGCATCCAGATAATTCCCACTGGCCAATGACAACGTTATCATTTAACGCATGCGAAAATATAACCTGGCTCGCTGTCGCAGTAGGTAAGTACACAGAGACGAGACGGCGTGGAGGTTCCTTCAATGTTGGCGTGCTCATTCTCTGATTGGCTGCGCGAGACTCTGGGAACGGGCCTTGTGTCTGACATGCTCAGGAAGGTTCCCTATTGGCTGGGATACTGGCTGACGATTAGGTTATCGGACGCTGATTGGCGAACGGTGCCGCGTTCCAACATGTTGCTGGTCAGTGACGCTGTGTTGCTGGCGTGTGTGGCTGGAGTTCGCGGAATGAGCAGCTCTTGCACCTCTATATTCTTAAGTACTCTGTGTCGCTGTGTAGGATGGCGAAATACATAACACTTCTCTACTGCGGTCCCAGAAATGTATTCTTTTATAAGTGTGGCAACGTCAGCTTTTTTGACCAGATCTTTGGCGAATTACACATCATCCAGGCGATCATTTAACAATCTTAATACTTTATGTTATATTTACAATTAACTAGTGTTCTCTAACTTCAGAAGTACATATAACTATTGGGAACTACTCCATACCAAAAGTCATATATATCTTTGCGACTTGTTTTATTGCAACAAATCTTCAACTGCAGTTTGTCGATCTTTTTATATCCTACTAATTCATATTATACTATTGTTTGATACATGATATTCGACTTTTAAGTGTATTCCTTCTATATATTACACAACTTATTTTCCATTAACCTTACCGTTTCAGTTTGAATTTATGCCCTAAATATTATCATTTTCTATCAAATGCACATATGTAAATTATATGTACTAAGTATGCATTAATCCCGTTTGAATGGATATGTGGGTAAACGAACATTAATCACTTATTTTGCTTCACAATAGTTTCTTGCAGTTGACGGTTTTGTTCACTGTATAATTTCGTGTTCACATTCAACAGTGAATTGTAAACTTATTTCTGAAGTTCAGTGCGCGAGAGCTGTATTATTTTTAATGTGCACAGTCTTCTTACAGGCACTGTGAAACCTGCTATGCTCATACAATATCCATGTCACTCACAACCATGTATTAGGCAAATTCTTTCACGATGTAGCATTTAAAATAAAATGCTTGTCAATATTTATTTCTTCCTTATCTATCCCCACAGTTTACAGAGTTTGTAGCTTCTCTGCTCTAGCATCAAATTTTCAGAACACTTCTTTAAAAAATTGTTACGTATCAGACGCTTTATAATTACAACCCTTCGAAGAAACACATTTGCGCTTATGGCATTAATGCGGAATATTACTTTGCTTTTTTTCGAGAAATTTTTCCTTTAAGCTACCTTTTTCTTATGGCTACTGCAATTGCCTCGAGTGTTTGACGTTTCAGTTACATAAACACCACTGCTCACAAAGGTGGTTACTACAGCAACAACATTTACTTTCACTTATC
>NQII01009498.1:11737-55338 GCA_002778355.1 Clitarchus hookeri | reverse complement strand
CCACGTGAGGTACCTAATGACACCGCCAATTTCAGTGGCAAAAGAAAATGTTTCAGACAAAAGTTGCTTGGGTCCAAGGTGTGAGAGATCACTGAAAACATTAAAATTACTAACAACAGATTAATTAGAGGCCACACAGAATGCGTAAAGACCAACAGAAAGAGGGAATGAAAAAAAATGCCAACAATAACATTGCGAAAGAGTGGGAAGGGAAGTAGTACTTTAGTGGGAATTGCAGGAACCCACCACTGCTCATCTGTAAGAATGCTTGAGTCTGCAGAACACTTTTCTGATTTACAGCAACTGGAAGTAGAAGAAAAAATTGTTCTATAGTTGTGGTGCATGTGACTTGAGAAAGTTCATAAGTGTGTTGTAGGGTTAGAAGAAACCAGAAACTTGCCACTAACATTTGAAATACAGAGAAAGACAAAAACACATCCACAAAAAATGTCCTTTTAAGAATTAAAGGGAACAGTGCACCTATGTCTTTCATTTGTCAACTTATCGTCACAACTAGTTTTTTAGTCTGTGTATCAACATTTTTGGCACATTAAGATTTAAATAATATTCTCCTACACCTTTTTGCATTGACCTTTATTAGTCTCGGACATTGATGGAAGATAATAAATAAGAATTCTTTACTATCTTCTGTCACAGTGATTATCCAACAATGTAATAATGCTATATAAGACTATTTATTACATACAGAGATGTTAACAAGCTAATCATTTTAATACTTACTTTGAAAAATTACTTGCGTTGACAATTTGGTAAATATAACATGTAGGTGTACCATTCCCCTCAAGACTGTTGCTATGGGTAGAGCTAAATGAACTGTTAGTAAAGTAAAGAAAATGTATTGTCATTAATAACTATCACGTATGTGGCATATACATGTTTTAACCACACACAATATAGCTTAAATAATTCCTGTCTCCTATGTCTGGTTTGAAACTCAAGGCAATCACTCATTCAAAGGCGTCATCTTAAATTCACGTATGCTGCTTAAATTTGGACTTATGAAATGATGTTTCTAACACCCATAATTACAATCAAGTACAAAAAAAACTTTACCCAAAACATAGCGGCTTGAGACCCACTTTCGCCAAGACTTTTCTGCTTACCTTCAGATGTAGAATTTTCATAATACATAGTTTTGCAATAGTGCTACTTTAAAATTCCTGCATTGTATGGAAGGTACGAGATATACAATAAATATATAAACAATTAAAACAGCAAAATAATTCTTGTGGAAACTTTTGACTGAAAAAAAAATTAACTTAAACTGACTTAAGACTAATTTGAAGTGATCCACACCATCCAAATCTAGCTGTCTGCCAGACTTCAAACTTACCACAGGAATTGCCATAATTGCAGTTGCTAAAATGACAAGTGCTGCCACCACTTTGAGGATGTGGTGATTGTAGTACATGATGTGAGAAAATATCAAGTGACCAACTGCTATGCTGTCGTGGTAATATACATGCTGCCTGGCAGAGGCAATATATATGTATATGTTGCCTGGTAGTCAAACACAGCTGAACTAACAGATCTGGCATGTGGCGTAGAAGCAAACAACTGTCGAGTGTTTGTTCCGTCACGCTCCACTTCACTCATCAGGTATATAGAACACTTTGCACAAGTGACATTCTCTGTTTTAAAAAATAACAATTATGGAATTTTTTTACTTTAAGCAAATGTATAATATTTATTTCCATGATAGATATCCACATCTTTCTTTCACAACAAATTTTCATGTATAACAAATTAATTTCTTGTAATACATATGTCCATAAACTTATTGATACTTTGAATAATGGTTTCTAGGAATGCCCAAATACCACCTTCATTCCAGACACAACTAAAACCACTAGGTAATTGAATGAACTGGAAGTAATACTGAAATGTACCACAAACATTTTACCTATAAATCAGCCTAGAAATATTTATTATATCCAGAGGTAAACATTTATAAAACTAACAAATAAAAAAACAAATGATATCTGCAGTTTCAAAATGAATAGTTTAATTCATCAGTTAAATTTTGTTATTAATAAAAATGCTCGTAATTGGATTAGTTTGAGCAATAATGGGCAATCAAAAAAGAGAACCCGGGGCCCTGAAGTGTACTCCTCTCATGCTAAAGAAATTGACTTTAAATAGCAAAATAAAGAATTTCTCTTAATTTGGAAAACATTTCAAAATTATTAAAATTTAAAAAGTTCCTTTTGTAGTTTATGGTCCTNATTTGGAAAACATTTCAAAATTATTAAAATTTAAAAAGTTCCTTTTGTAGTTTATGGTCCTTTTGATATAAATGACTAGATATTTTACCTTTTTTCTTGGGATTACGTGGTTGCGACGTGGTTTACACAATCTAATAAAAGTTAAAAACAAGTTTACGTAGCATTTAGCAGAGACCATTGCAGCCAAAAAGGCATCTCCAGGCAAGGCCAGAAAAATGGAGTTTTCTCTTAAAATAAAAATGAGACCTGGGCAAGTAGACATCCGAACTAAAAGTTGAACTTGAATTTGACTGTCGGATTGAACATAACTAGGACTCAAACCCTCTGAAACAACACACAGAAATTAATAAACGACTTGCGATTGTGAGGACAACAAACATGGCACAGGAGAGTTGTGTACTGTACTGTTCCGTATCTTGGAGGGTAGAGAAGAAACTGTTGTAGAATTACATTTTGAAAGCTGACAAAAAACTAATTCCTGGATTTCCAACTACATGAAAAGAAATTAAATGAAAATGAGAAGTAACGAAGCTACGTTCCTGCAAACATTAAGACAGCGAACCAGAGAGGTTAGAGGATTCAAACAGGCCTCATTCTGTTTAATACACGTAAGTTTAGTTTCTTTCTCCGTTCCCCTAACACTTGAACTCTGGATCGGTCCATATGGAAGAAATCAACTAGATGGTACAGTATTTGGATAAAATGAAACTTGCAGCTTTACAGTAATGCTTTTACTACACAAAAAGATTAATATAAAAGCATAGCTAATTACAGTTACAGCTGTTACGGTTACAGTTATTAAAGCAAGCTGGGGAGCCGTGGCTTTGAAACATAGGGTTCACACATAACTACTAAAATAAATTGCATGCACACGCATTGTACGTAACCACCCTCGAATTACTATGGGCGTGGAAGTAGAGGCGATGTAACAGTACCTGCAATTCAAAGCCTGTAGTTAATCCACAAAGCAAAGATGGGGTGCCGGCTCCAATTTGAATGCCCCTCTCGCAGGACACACACGCCAGCTGATGCATCTGGCTGCACCGCCGTACCTCTTCAGGCACGTTGTCAGCTGGATATGCTTTGGCAGATGGTTGCGCTGGAGCAGTTTTTGTCTTTCTCAGTGTAAAAGTACTTCCTAGAAATCCGGAAATGAACTCCTTGCAAACCACTTTTCCTTTTCTATCGTTGTTGTACTCAAACTCCTTATAGGTAGAAATAATGAAACTTTTTCTCTGATTTTTGGGAATCCCTCGACCTATAGTCTCATCAGAGAAAACTGTTTTCTTGTAGTGTGGTGGCCACCAAGCTTTGAAAAAAAGGATGTCGTCAGTGGTAGCGTGGTGTGTGGTGAACTTTCCAGAGTTGCTAGCTTCTGAAGAGAGTTCCCCGTACTGCTGAGGAGTATAAAGGCGATCAGCTTTCTTTAGTCGGCGTTTCAGAGTTCCAAAATCGCGGTCGCAAGGGAGAAAAGAATGTCAAATTGTTTCAAATCTACCGTTGTCACACAAACTAAATAAAAACGGAACTACCGCGTGGTTCTTATTTTGACCTGCAGCCCCGTCACTAAACAACAAAAGTTTAGTTACCGTAGGAGGTAATGTTTTAATGTAGTGCCAGATGTTCGGAAATAAAACGAGCACACGTGTGGTGATATTGCGTTTTTTACTTTCCATAAATTACTAAATGTATAGACGAATGACACACATTTGATAACCAAATTTGAGAAAGTAACACAAGTTGTGAATAAAACAAAAATGTAATGCAAATATTTATATATTTTATTTGAATGTGACCAATATTCTATAAGCAGAACTTGATTATCATGGTGCACACAGGCACAGTGGCTGCGTCTACTGTTTTTGAGAGTAAATGATAAGTCAAGTAAGTCAAGGCACACAAGGTTAATTTAACCTACGAGCATATGTTGCCACTATCGCAGCTATTGTATAACAAGGATTGATTTCTGTATTACAATCTATATTTGTGCTTGAAAATACGTGTTTTATTTATTTACTTTTGGGATTGCAAACAGAACGTATAAAATAAAGTTATTAAAATACCAAGAATGCCCTTTAAAATTAATAAACTGTCTCTATAGAATGTTACAATTATAAACAACTTTTGTAACTGGTTAATTTTAGATATTTCAATTAGTCTTAAAAATCAGAAAATTTAGCATAGTTATAGACAAGAACAGTACATGGAACAAAATGTGAAAAACAGAATTGTTCCAGGTAAAACAGTACATCTGGCAATCCTAATAGAATCGGGTGTGTACATCACTTGGAGCTAGCAACACGCCAAATAATATGATAGAAGATTAATTTTAATATAGACTATCGATAAGTAGGTACTGGTTGTGTTTATAAAAAACGCAAGCACGTAAAAATGCAAAATGCAACATGTAATATAATCACGATCGTTTATAAACATTGCAAGGCGCAAGCTATGACCAACCCTTTAAATTAACATTGTAACACTGTAGAAATAAATTATTTCTCTTAAGGTTTCTGTTAAGATCATGTTGGGTCATATTTACGTTGTTTTGAAAATGAAAAAGTATTTTTTGAAGTTAAACATCTCCAAATTATTTGAACAAGATATTTATCATTACCCCCAGTATTTGCACGAAACGACAAAAAAGCGTGACGAAAACTGGTAATTGGAGACTTCTGTGCACATTAGGTGTGAAAGTAAAACAATTTCTGTGAGTATTGCTATAAACATAGAAGACGGAAACACAATCTAAAATGCAAGAAGTTAAAAGTTGGCCAACTTTAGCATTGCATTCTTACGTCTTTGCGTACTGTTGTTTTTTTTTATAAACCTAGTCGTGTTAACGGCATTAAACAAGTATTAATTTTATAAATTAGTAAATTTGCTTATCAAAGTTTACGTCAATTAGTTTCTTTCTATTTCCGGCTAAGCTTATTTTTTCTCCTCACTGCACTGTACCCGACTTTACTACACGTGTTACGAATATACAAATTCCCGCCAGAATTTTGCCGCGACAGTAGCAACATCTAGTGACCCTATTACAAACTCTTCTTCGGATGCTGTGCCTGACACCTACTGGCGAGAGGCTGTACTAGCATGAGTTGCTGTCTGTTGCATCCTTCGTAACGCTCAAAAACATGACCATTAAATCAACATCTATCACGTATTAGCAGTTAAAATTAATTTCCCAAGACTTTGCAAAAGTATCACTTTTCATCTTAACAAATAACACTAAAGAAAGTTTATTTAGAAAACATTTATCTTCTGAAATAAATTAATATTTCAGTAACAAATCGACTTTATTTTTCCTGCAAAAAGCACTTGGAAAAATGGACATCGCAGTTGGTAAAATGTGCCGATCTATGTTAATAAACATTTTTGGCAAAAGGGCGGATAAAGTTTACACATCTGAGCTATCATTTTATGCACATCTGCCTATTGATTGAAATTAATTTTTCATACAAAACTCATTTTGATTTGATACGGGAGATGTTTAAACATACACTAGGAAAAAACGCACTTTGACATTCACTTTATAGATTTTTTTTTAGAGGTCAAAATTTAGTTTCGATTTTTACGAGGGTAGCCATTTTACAAAGTCACTCTCGTATGGGGGTTTGCTGTACGTTATGAGATGTGGTACCAAACCACGTATATACAGTTACACATTTATGCATTCAAATTTTGACATACAAAAGAATTCAAGAAGGTGCTGTATGTCAATACTGTAGGGCGACTCACATGGATAGATGGCATTGAGTTGAAAGCGAGAACAGACTGTTTACAACTTTTATGCCGATGTATTGAATGTGACACTGCAATCAGCATGTTTTTTTACATGTAGTGGTAAATAAAACCACATTTAGATTGCAAGTGTTTNTTGAATGTGACACTGCAATCAGCATGTTTTTTTACATGTAGTGGTAAATAAAACCACATTTAGATTGCAAGTGTTTAAAAAATCAATACCTTTATGTAAAGCCCACATATGAACGTTTAATCATTCCCATATTGTAAGACACCAGGTAAATTAACCTTCATTGTACTGAAAGTTAATGTAAATTTTATACGTTAAAGTAAAAGATACGTTAATGCAAAGTACGTTGTATCAGAATTTAACTGTAAATAAAATAATATTAAGTAAATGCTGTCACAGCAGAAAATTTTATCATGATTATGTCACTTCACAATTATTGGGTAAAAATTTTTAAAGGTACAAAAAATTAACAATAAATATGCAAATCATATATTTAATGTGTTTCTCACATCATATTCAGCTTATTAAGTACATTATTGACAGAATCATTGCCATGTAGTCAGTGCACAACAGACTGAATTTTTTAAACACACACATAATGTAACTAATCCACAGACTTAATAAAAAAACATATTTTCAATCAAGTACAAATAAATACATAAATATCTGAATAAATTAAATAATATATTTACACAAACATCACAAAAACAAAATAGTAACAATAGTTAGAAAAAATTAAAGCTTCAAAAATTTTCAACAAGTGTACACCACATTGTCATCTCACTAGGGTAAATAAGGGCTGTAAATCCAAAATTCCTAATAAACTGTAAATTTCTACAAACAAATAATTACAGTGAATGTATTAAAAATTTATAAATTATTTTTTTACAGCCCAGCACTAATGTGCAACTTATTACGGTTTTAAAAATGACCATAAATATCTATGAAAATTTTGCTTACAGCTGGTTCATGGTCAACAGAGTATTTTTGAAATGTACCTGAAAAAAAAATTCCTGCCCAAAGTTTCACAAATCTGAATGGACCACTGACTAGCACGCTCTCAATAAAGATGGCAGTGATGTAAGAAGCAGTCCCATGTCTCGATGTATCAAAATGGTGACATTAAAATTTACAATCACAANCGATGTATCAAAATGGTGACATTAAAATTTACAATCACAAAATTTATTTTAATTTCTTTTTTCTGTTTTAATTCATGTGTAAGAATCAGCATTTTACTAACACATTTACACTCCTAACAATTCCACAGCTGCACTATGAATTAAAAGTTCATGGCAATTGTAATTTTACATAAGGTGGAAAGATTCACAATGAGCAGAAATGTAGCCAAATAAGACTTTCAAAAGTACTCAATTAACTGTGAAGAGTTTATATATTAAATAACAGTTACAGTGTCTGCAGATATTAGCAGGCAAGTATGGGATATCTGTACATGGCTGTGTTATACAAATATTTGCTTTGATGTTACGCACACCTGTCCGCATACTCCATTTACAACATGGCATGCAATGTAATATATATAACATTTATTCCACCATGGCTTGCTTAACATGACTATTCTGAACAATATAGCACACACAAAGTTACGAGAGGCACTGTGATAAAATTTTAAATTATGGAACTAGAAACAATTACAGCAAAAATATAGAATCAGTAGAAAACTCAAGCACAATTCCTAAATACAGTGAAACCCCTTTTTTCACTTCTCAAGGGACCAGAAAAAAATGTTGCAAAATGTTTGAAAGTGCAAAAAGAGGCAAATGTATGCTGTACGTGCATTATATGGGACCAAAGAAAACACCTGTAAAATACATATGGGGAAATTAAAAAAATCTGTGTGTGTAAAAGCAATTATACCATACTTCCAGAACATATGATGAACCAATAAAGATATANGAAATTAAAAAAATCTGTGTGTGTAAAAGCAATTATACCATACTTCCAGAACATATGATGAACCAATAAAGATATAATGGACAAAATAACTACTAAATAGCATTTGATTTCAGCTTTCTGTGACGTATCTAAGGGATGTTTAACGTGGCCCTGGGAAAGAGACATGAACAGCAAATGACCAACAAGCAGGCTGCATCTGTATTTTAAGATATACAGTAAAATCCTTTCAAGAATTTTCCTTTCAGAAATCTTTCTTGCTTAATAATTTTACATAATTTTGCACCTGGTAATTTAACCCTCCTAAGAAGTTCTCTCGGTTAATAAGTCTAAATTTTTCAGTCCCTTTAGAAACTTCTTAAGAGAGTTTTACTGTATATGTACATATAACACAATTGTGGAAGTTGTACTGAATGAATATCTCCATTACAACCAGAAACAAAAACTATCGATCCTAAATATAATAAATACTAACTAAATTACTTAAGTGTTTGAGTAATGAGCAGAATGCCTCTGACACTTTTGAGACAGACAACAAAAAAGAAACAATTCTTAACAATAACAAAGAGTTTCAACATATTTGGAAATGGTTGTACAATAAGATGAAGTGTCTTTTATGTCAACAGAAGCAAACTTTCAATCAATAATTGATAACAGTCATAATGATTAGGTCGAGCAAATATTTGGTATACTAAAACAAAAATGAAAAATGGCAACTTATATTTTCATTTCTGTAAGAAATTTGGTTACCCAAAGTTGAAATGAAGTGCAAGTCCTCGATTTCAATGAATATTCTGGTGTTTAATAAATGATCGTTTAGTGCACCAGCAATGAAAACGTCTGTCAGTAAATCATTGTTTATTTTCATTATTATATAAACAGAAAAACTACACAAAATGGACATTTAAATGTAGGCAAGAACCCCTTTAGTAAATACTCCATATCCTACATTCTTTTGGTTTGGTTTTGCAACAAATTTATCATGAGTAACTCGCTAATGTTATCCAATTCGTTAAACTTTCAGTAAACTTGAGCTATTATAAAATTAGTTTCCATTTTTGTTTCACTTTCATGAAAGTTAGTAACATATTTTTTGTTTTGTGAAAAAAAATATTGCATTTGCACAACGCTAATAATGATTAATGCAACACCTAACAAATGGATCTACATCAAGCTAAAATTAAATCATCACTTTGATACTGTTGCAATGTGAAGCAACCCAAATACTCAATAAGTTTATGAAAGATCCAACATTAGGCAACCAGTCACTTTTTCAACTATGCACATTCACATGTACTAGTAAAATTACTACAATACTTTGCTTGACCGTACTTCCACATAATTTCCAGGTAAATACATTAAGGCTCGACTTCACCTATTATACAAAAATTCTTCGTTTTTGAGTCATAATTTCAGTATGCATGATTTGCATACACACATACTTAAAATATTGCGACAGCATAATAATTTATTTGTGCGTTGTTTAGATACAATATTTTCTGAATTCGTTTCTTTGAAAAAAAAAAAAAAAAAATTCAATTCCAATTGACATTGTTAATTAAAGAAAGGAATGGCATTTATTAAAACTAATTATGAAAGATTTTAATGAGACTAATGATTGTCATACTGTTAACAGAAATGTGAAGGAGATAGTCCTATTTTAGAACATGCAATAAAAATTCTACAAAAGTGAACTTGCAACATACCAGCACTGACAAGGTATAACAATGAACTGTAACTGGCAACTGCTTTCCTGAAATGCTAGCACCACCTTTGTAACACATTCCTGAATGGTTGCTATGTTTCACTTTTTTGGTAACACTGATGCACCACGAGCACAGTTGTTTGTACATATACTGGTACTTCCCCATGGTCCACCGTGATGCCAAACACCGTCACACACTATGACTCTGTGCATGTCACAAAGACGTCTACATGCCGCAGTGTTTAGATTGCCTCCTGAAAGTCGGTAATCCACGTGCCTGTCTTGAGTGGGTGGATCCACCCTCGCTGTGGTCACTCCAGCCGGCCAAGTACAAGTACTAAAGGTGCAGCTCGGCCACGCATAAGGGGAGGTTTCTCCATCCAAGCAGTCATCATCATCTGCCCCTAACTCGACAAGCTCTCAAGGCCCTACACATTCTGCCGCACACCCAAAACTGAGGTAGTTCACTGGAGTTTGTTCTCCTGCCTGAGCTCCGTGCTTTATCTATTGCGCTCACAGATTGCTTTCACTAGACCTTCATTATAGTTATTGTACTAGCCTAACTTTGAACTAGTGTTCTTCAACACATATCACATTCTTGCTGCACAGCAGTATTTTGACAAGTTTATAAGGAGTTGCCCTGAGTGGCACGTCCCCACCAGACTTGGGCATTCTGGAGTCACTCTCCCCCCTTGGTCTCTCATTTGACCCTCAATACTGCCCTGCAGTATAAAAGCTTGGAAAAAACCTGTCCCTCGCCCTTCAGATGTTAGTTGGGGCGCAGGTTGGAGGTATATGTATTGTAATGGCTCCTGAAGGAACACAGCATATCTCTACTAGCTACTTCTTTTGGTTTAGTCAATTCATTTTTTAGTTTCTTTCAAACTTCCTTTTACCACTTTGTCTACTGTGTGTGCCTCCTGCTTAAGTACAGTACTTCTAGGCTCGTGCACGACTGCCATGAACTAGCATTGAACTGAATACCCACTGAAAGGTGCTCCCACCTCTTGTCAGAGTTCGGTGTTGTAACACCGCCCTTCTGGTCACCACCGCTACAAGGGGGGAAAGAGTCTTTCTGGGTTCATAGGCTCAAGGAAAACAAGCACTCGAGGTTGTTGTGGGACCCAGACTCGGAGCAGGTAATGCAGTTCATCTAGTATCATAGTAGCCGTAGGTAGAGAAAACCGTCGCTCACTCAGCTGTCCCTGAGGAGCAGAAGGCTCCTCAGGGACAGCTGAGTGTACCTGAGTCTCTAACAGACTCAAGTACATTTCAGCATGTTACGTCGCCAGAGACACCAGTCATCTGATAAGGGTTCCAACAGAGGTTTGGCACCGGCACCAGGAAGCGTGATTTTCTTCCTGGGCAGACAATGCCAGCTACTTCCACCCCAGCGCTGCTACATTGCAATTGATTATTAGATACAACCATGCCTGTACCTTTGATCATCCAATAAGCATAACATATTTTCTTATTTTATTTGCATCCTCTGTTTAACATAACATCTCTGATGTGCAGCAGTTGTTTTTACAGCACTGTCCCTCATGCCTAAACACCGGGCTGGCCAGAAAAAGCAACTAAGATCACAAGTGCCCAGGCTACATACTCTGGTGAGCCAGGGCCTAACGTCCCTAGGGTGTACCACAAGGGGAGAGAGGAAGCAGACTTAAGGCGTATTGCACGCATCCCCATGTCCTCGTGAAGCAGTGCTCGGACAGCAATTATGTCTCCATTACCACCTTGGGAGGCCTGGTACACCGTTCCATGGTGCATTTCACCTCTGCCACCTACGCTGCCAAAATACCAGCTGGTGTGTTGCTAGACCGTGAGGCTATCAGAAGGTTGGATTTGGGTTCCTCGCACCTGGCCATACGTCAACCAGCCCATCCTTCAGACTAGCACCACCACCACTTTTCAATTTCTGTTTCGCATGTTAGTAAAATTTCACCTTGAATGACCTTGTTTAATTTGTGCATTCACCATTATAATTATGTACCTGTAGTTGTGTTCACACTACAATTCCCACTGTAGAAAAAATATTGTTAAGAGACCAGGCCAATTTTTTAAGTAACATAGATTCGGATTTAGTTAAATATAGGATTCGATCCATCCCTGAATTTGTTCCATTTTGTATTTCATTTTAATTTTTGTATGATCCATAAGAGATGACAACACTTGCAAGAGAACGGAAGGGGAGGGGGGGATGAAAATAAAACTTTTCACTTAATACTCATTCTTAATACGGATGAAACTTAGTATAGGCTGTGATTATAAACACACTCATTTTATTATAGTATTCACCAGACATTTCACTTGTGATCAGCAAGTCTATTATAGAGCATACGGGCAGAGGTGCAATATTTTGCTAAGTATTTCATAACCTACAAAGTAATTACATTGACATAAATCACCTTTCTTACTAATAAAAAAATTAAAAAAAGAAGGCACATTTTTGAGATTTTAATATTCCTACAACAACAAATTTCACATTTCCATTTGCAAAGTCAATATGTAAAAACTACTGAAGGTTGCAACATGTCTTAACTGGTTTCATAGTAGCAAGGTTGTACCACATCACTTTTATAGCACTGATACATACACTACTTTGAAATTGTACAACAGAATACTGGAATAAAATAAATATAAACATAATGTACTGAAAGACACAAGGAAATTAATATTTAGGGTATCTTATGTGTAAATACACAAGAACTAGTGATGACAATAATGAAGTCTTTAAATCATGTATTACATGGGTTTGCAAGATTAGAAATAGTGGCTGTTTATTTAGCATTACATGCAAATAAAGTCAAGTGTTATAACAGTGTTATATGCAAGAATAATCGTTCTTTAACAAACACGAAACATCACAAGCTTTCTCACATGTCCATTTTTTATTTTGAGCAGAAAAATGTGCAGAGCTGTAATGTATTATAAAATGGCAGATGCAGACTTCTGAAAAAATGATGCACTGTATACTCCACTGTGTTAAAGAGTCAATATGATTAATAGTAACATCTCTGGGAAGTCTCGTACAAAAGCAAAACACTTATAATAAGCTACCTTTTTTATTTCATGGTGCTTACATAGCTACATATATGTATACACCATGCAACATAGTCATCACACAAATGTGCTTGTTTTATCATTTGTTGCAGCAACATTTCCAAAAGACAATCCCACCCTGCACTAATTTTTTAATTAGATAGGTCTTATTTACCATGTTTCCCTAAGTCACATTTTCTTTCTTCTCAATCATTTCTTTCCAGCATGTCACATTTTATAACACCCATTTTCAAATAGTTACATTTACTTGACCTATCCTTCCTCTTCGTTTGCACAATGATCTCCCAATTAATTGCCGATGTTTGTTTGTAACTTTCTCTTTAAACTAATTCACAATTAAAAAACAATACAGAGCTATGAAAAGTTAAGGGAGTCTTTCTGTAGGGTTTGTTTGTGGGAAAACAAAGATTAAATAAATCTCTCTATCTCACAGTCCAATATTTTTTTATTATGCTTCATTCAGAGCTAGCAGAGTTTAAACAAAATAACAATAAATAATAACAAAATATAGAACATAACTTAAGAAATTAAAAAAAATATATATGCATATGGTGCTCAGATTTCATACATAACAAGTCGTTTGAGAGTAATGTTATAATCTGTTCAGGAAAAGTTATCCCACATCACTCCAAACAATTTACATTATTTCACTACAGTCCTTGTAATGTAATATTCTACAATACACTACACTCGTCTAAAAGTAAAAAGACTTTGTTCTGAAGAATTTTCTTAAACTCTGTCTCCTGCTACATCATACACCTATAAACCAGATCCAATCATGACCATATGCAAAGATAGTTACATCCAGACAGGCCCTACAATGGTGGGATGAACAAAAAATTTTTAATTTTTGGCAACAATTAAGTTAACCAAGTCGTAAATGATTTGTGTTGCCTACTAACTACACAAAAATATAATTCATTGGATTCATGGATCATTATTTGGTAATTTATGAACTGGTGAAATTAAAATAACTAGTGTCCTGCAGTATATAAAATATTAAATATATTAGTAATATGATTCAGACAAAAGCACATGGAGCAAATAAAATATGCATTCACTCAAATAGTACAAAATATTTCAAAGAGGCAAGCAGCAAACCTAGAGAATGTACAGTATTTCAGTACGATTTAATACTGAACATTTCAATTACAAGCTTCCTTGTGGAAAATGTGGCTGGTGAGTGATGGACCCTTATATAAGGACGTAATGTGCGGAGTCGGCACGCAGCGTGTCGGAGGCAGAGACGGGTCGTAGCCTCAGGTTACTGAGGCCACTGCGCACCAGGTCCTCACTGCTGCTACTGCTCGGCGACAGGCCCTGTCTGCTCTCCAGGTCGCTGCTGTACCTGTGGCATCACATCTGCTCTCAGTCTCCCTTCTACAGCCTGCTACGCACCAGCCACTGTCTTATACAACTACAAGTGTGGTTCATATACAGCATCTCGGCTTCTGGGTTTCAGTTGCACCAATATCAGTGCCCCTACCAATATTTTGGCACACGTTGCAGCTGCCATCTTTAGGATAGCAAAAGTTAAACATTTCAGGTAAGTTGAAAATGGAAACTGCAACATCTGCTGAAACTTTGGCAGTGACACGGGTATTGACGTGGTTGAGAACTCAAGAGTCTGCAGACAATGACCGTGAAACCCTGTAAACTTTATAGTTCATGTATTGTGTTTACACACTTTTAATACTTATCTAATGTATTGACAAGGAAAGAATTATTTAAATATGTACTGATATGCAGGATTAACGTGTTGTTTACTTATTATTATGCAGTCATAGTATCATTTTTATAAGTTTTGGTATGGGATTAAGTAGAGAACACTGGCAGTTGAGAACCTCAGTTCATCACATCCTATATGAAAGCATTAATTACTGCAAAACTGATTGCTGTTTTACCGGAATCCTTGACGTGTTCCCAGACACACTGCAGTAGCTAGCTTACTGTAACCAAATACTGCACACCCCAATGCAGACATACTGGAAACCACTTTTACTAAAGAAGATTGCAACATCTGTCTGAAAATGCATCTGGCGTGAATGTTTGCTAACACTGTAAAACCACAAATAACATTTCAGAAACTCAAAACCACATAATTACTAATGCATAGAGACCCAAGAAATTTGCAACTCACGAATTCGTGAAAAATCTTAAAACTGTTTTAAATAGTGGGGAACGACTTATAATGCATCTTAGAATTGTTATTTGGTGTTTTTGACTCGCGAATTACTTGCAAATTTCTTAAAATTATCTTGTATCCATGAATTTTGACATGCATTCGAGAATTTCAATGAATTTACAGATATCAACAAATCATTAAATGTGCCTGCCAACGTGCAATGGTGGTAGCACGAGGGCGAAAGATGTACAAACGTGTCGGAACTCGTGGGTGACTTAGTCGGTTTGGTCAGTTGCGGGTTGCAGAGTTTTATCTGATCTGTTTTAAAATTCTACCAAAAATAAATATTAACGAAAGAATAAAGCAGTTTTCTCAAGAAGGCGTGGTTAAATCGAGAGGCGTTTTGGCAATAAAACAGTACCGTGGGAAACCTCCAACAGCGCCAAGAAACACGTGCGGAGTTACGGTAACGTTGAAGATGTCAAGAAAGGAAAGCGGCAGAAAACTATGTTGGAGGCAATTGAAGGTGCTAGGATAGCAAATGTACGGATATAGTTAAAGTTACATTATCCTGATGAGGTTTCCCTACGTAATGACAAGAATTGAAATCGGTGTTTAAAAAATCTGATTAAAATAATTTACAAACACTATATTGGCACCTAAATAATTAGGATTAAGATATTGTTATTTATTAATAATATTAAAAATTTGTTTTTCTTAGAACAACAAATTGTTACTATTAATTTTTTGAAGTAGAATTTGCCTACTGTATATAATGTATCGTTTTTAAAGTTTTAAGATCTAAAGTTTAAAGATTTGATGCATCACGAGCCGCCTCCAGACAAAAATATTCTTGTGTGTGCTTAAATCTGTGTTAATCGTCTTTGCCTAGTCCATCTCAAATATCACATCCCACCCCATGATTGTGTAAACAGCTTGTTTGTGAAACGGGTGGTTTTTAAATTTCGTCTTGACCCATTTTAGGCACCACCACCCCTTCCAAAGCCTATAATCTGCTCCACTCACAGTGGAATCAGTTTCAAAATTATTTATTCTAACCCAAACTTGCACAAAATTTTGCTAACAAACGGCAATAAATACAGTTGTACCGATAAACCATATCCACAGTTAATTTTCAGTGGTCCTCGCAAAACTCCTGTATAAATAATGATAAAGCTACCCGCTCGTATTGTTTATCGGATGTTGTGTCAATCAAAGTATATTTCGACCCAGTCATCTAAGATTTCCCGCAACAATCGTTTTTAAGCTGGTTGTTTATACAAACGTCTAGTAACTACTCTGCGACGCGTTGCCTGTCTTCCCAACATGTCTGCCTCTGCGGCGTGGTGCGACGTGCGAGTCTGACTTGCTACCTCCCCTTACACGCTTCACAAGAGGGGAAGTGGTTACCTAGCAACCAGCGTGGCGACCCAGCGTTTTCTCACTCTCTCTTTCTGTCAGGCGCGCTCCTTCTTTCCTCCCCTTACAAACGTACGAAAGGGGAAGTTGTTGCCTAGTAAAATAAAAAGCACATCCTCTCTCTCTCAGCCATGCGCGCTTGCCTTCACATGCCAGCCGCAGAGCAAATAAACTAAAGTGCTACTGGCGAACGTAGAAATTTTATCAAGATTATCCGTCGCTCACAATAGTTGCATCTATCATCACTTGTATTTCAAAGGTAATGGTTTCGCCTGAAAATTTTACACAATTTAACAAGCAAAAAAAAATTCTGACCCAGGAAATTAGCAGCACAAGACTTCAAGTTCTATTTTCAA
Organism: Clitarchus hookeri; assembly: GCA_002778355.1. Taxonomy (NCBI): domain Eukaryota; kingdom Metazoa; phylum Arthropoda; class Insecta; order Phasmatodea; family Phasmatidae; genus Clitarchus; species Clitarchus hookeri. Next base: position 38,750 of record NQII01009498.1, on the reverse strand, counting down.
GAATTCAGTCTCTGCGAGACTTACAACTTGATGAGGGGGTGTACATGCGTACATAGAGCTCATAGAGACATTGAAGAGACACACTAATATAAATGTCTTGGAAGCACTTAAATCCATAGAAGGTGACCCCAAGGCCTTTGTGGTGAGAGCGTTAACAGCTTTTTGGATACAAGTGTCAAATGTGGACTGTGAGCGATTCTTCTCACAATTTTCTTGTGCTCATACAAACAGGAGGACAAATATGAGTCTGGCCAATCTTGAACTTCTCTCTTCCTATGCATATGAAGGAAAATTATGACATTTCTTGAAATTATAATTTTTTTGTTAGGCCTGCAAGTGAGATGTGTACAATTAGCATGCTGAGCATTATATTTGAAACTACTTATTGCAGGGTTTTACTACAACACAATTAAAACATCTAAAACCTGTAGAAATGTCTAGTGAGTTTCTTAAGTTAGCTTTTTTTATGAGTTTTTTAAAAGTATGAAATATGTTTGTGTACTTAGTTATGTTGTGATTTTTTAAATTTCAATGCCCCATTTTTCTGTCGAAAATACGTATTATTGGCACTAAACAAATCTGCATTTTACTCAAGAATTTTTGTGTTTTCACTCAAGAATTTCTTGGGGTCTCTACGATGCATCAAGCAAATGTAATATAAGAAATGGCAAGCCATGTGAATTCCTGTTATGAAGTCAACTTATATGAGGTAGTACTATACTACTGATGCAAGTCTAACCCAGGACCATAATCACTACTGCAACACCTCGCCTGGGTGGCAATTTCAAACACTTCGCATCGCAATGTTCCATCAAAGAGTAACTGTGTAGTTCGTTGGCCAACAATATTCTAACAAGTATAATGATGAAGCAACGTACACCGTTTCTCTTTGGTTATTGATATCATTGCGTTCAGTGTGATTACAACTGTTAGTTGTGTATTTTGCTCATCACATATATGTTACGTTAACCTTCAAAGCAAAACACAGTGATGGAAACTGGTGGCGAGTCTCGGAAATCACCTGTCAACCACAAAAGCACATCAACTCTGTTGCATGACTACGAAAGTAAAAAAGAATTGGATTGGATTGGAAAGGGCTTATTAATGTCCCCCTTGATTCCCTTCCCAAAACATTTTCTATTTTATAAACTACACTTATTTTAATTGAACTCGATGTTTCTTAAGTAAATTGTTATGCTGTACATAAAAAACAAGGGAGCAGAGTTTATTTGGGGTCAGGAGCAAGAAATGGCATTCACCGTCTTAAAGCAGAAGCTGTCTTCTCCTCTGGTGTTGCATTTACCAGACTTTTCCTGTCGGTTCATCGCGCAGGTCAACGCGTTGTCGATGGCCTTAGGGGGAATACTGAGTCAAAGGACGGATTTAGGTTTGGCTCCTATAGCGTTTGCAAGCCGCAGTCTTACTGAATCGGAACGAAAACTAGGAATTTACGAAAAGGAAACATTGGCCTGTATTTATGGCATGGAAAAGTTCACTTCCTACACCGAACATGATGAGTGTGATTTCTACACAGATAATAAAGCGCTCAGCTGGGTTTTAAACCACCCACAGCAGTTAGGAAAATTAGGTCGATGGGTTTACAGTTTATCACGTTTCTGTTTCAAGGTATTTCACGTTCGGGGCTCCGACAACCAGCTAGCCGATGTACTTTCGAGGATGTATGATCCTGTAGATTTTGAGGTGGTGAATGATCGTGATACTGAAGCATCTTTAAATCTTATACAAGGCTTTCCTGAATTTTTTTGTAAAGCTGCGTCAGGCTCAGGCGAGCGATAAGTTTGCAAGTAGAAGCAGTGAAATTTTTCAATTAGTGATTTCAAAGTGCTCATTTAACCAGGAACAGCGTATACCAGCATATATTCGAGTGCTATCTCGGCTTATGACTGCACCAGCACAAAGGGTCAAGCCAAGGTCCAGTCTGACATGAATAAAGAAAGGGTGGGCAGCGACTGCAAATCCTACAAACAGGAGTACACAGTAGGAACAGAATATCAATGTGAAGTGACTAAGTAGCAGCCAATCAGTTTTAGTGCTAGGAAGAATTATTTAACAACTACAGTCAGCTCCCAATTATCCAGGATGACTGGCTAGGAGTTCACGGATAACCAAACATCATAGTTAAAGTAATGAGCAAAATAACTGTTTGCTTTACATACTGTACATGTAGGCTATATGGACGCAAGGTAGTAGTGCATAATACACTTACAGAGCACATTTTTGGCAGCATTTTCTGGCTTGAATCGCAACAGTGAAAATAATTAAAATGCCCAGTCTCATAAACTAACTTACTTACTTACTTACTTACGTACTTACTCACACACACGCACGCACGCATGCACAGACACACACATAGACAGACACACACACACACACAGATATATATACACATTAAAAATGCAGTCAATATCACTAAACCTTACAGTCCTTCACCGTCACAATTATACAACATTAAAATAGTCAGCGAAGTTTGCTTCTTCAATGCAGTCTCCTTATTTCNACTAAGTAGCAGCCAATCAGTTTTAGTGCTAGGAAGAATTATTTAACAACTACAGTCAGCTCCCAATTATCCAGGATGACTGGCTAGGAGTTCACGGATAACCAAACATCATAGTTAAAGTAATGAGCAAAATAACTGTTTGCTTTACATACTGTACATGTAGGCTATATGGACGCAAGGTAGTAGTGCATAATACACTTACAGAGCACATTTTTGGCAGCATTTTCTGGCTTGAATCGCAACAGTGAAAATAATTAAAATGCNGCCCTGCACTAATTTTTTAATTAGATAGGTCTTATTTACCATGTTTCCCTAAGTCACATTTTCTTTCTTCTCAATCATTTCTTTCCAGCATGTCACATTTTATAACACCCATTTTCAAATAGTTACATTTACTTGACCTATCCTTCCTCTTCGTTTGCACAATGATCTCCCAATTAATTGCCGATGTTTGTTTGTAACTTTCTCTTTAAACTAATTCACAATTAAAAAACAATACAGAGCTATGAAAAGTTAAGGGAGTCTTTCTGTAGGGTTTGTTTGTGGGAAAACAAAGATTAAATAAATCTCTCTATCTCACAGTCCAATATTTTTTTATTATGCTTCATTCAGAGCTAGCAGAGTTTAAACAAAATAACAATAAATAATAACAAAATATAGAACATAACTTAAGAAATTAAAAAAAATATATATGCATATGGTGCTCAGATTTCATACATAACAAGTCGTTTGAGAGTAATGTTATAATCTGTTCAGGAAAAGTTATCCCACATCACTCCAAACAATTTACATTATTTCACTACAGTCCTTGTAATGTAATATTCTACAATACACTACACTCGTCTAAAAGTAAAAAGACTTTGTTCTGAAGAATTTTCTTAAACTCTGTCTCCTGCTACATCATACACCTATAAACCAGATCCAATCATGACCATATGCAAAGATAGTTACATCCAGACAGGCCCTACAATGGTGGGATGAACAAAAAATTTTTAATTTTTGGCAACAATTAAGTTAACCAAGTCGTAAATGATTTGTGTTGCCTACTAACTACACAAAAATATAATTCATTGGATTCATGGATCATTATTTGGTAATTTATGAACTGGTGAAATTAAAATAACTAGTGTCCTGCAGTATATAAAATACTAAATATATTAGTAATATGATTCAGACAAAAGCACATGGAGCAAATAAAATATGCATTCACTCAAATAGTACAAAATATTTCAAAGAGGCAAGCAGCAAACCTAGAGAATGTACAGTATTTCAGTACGATTTAATACTGAACATTTCAATTACAAGCTTCCTTGTGGAAAATGTGGCTGGTGAGTGATGGACCCTTATATAAGGACGTAATGTGCGGAGTCGGCACGCAGCGTGTCGGAGGCAGAGACGGGTCGTAGCCTCAGGTTACTGAGGCCACTGCGCACCAGGTCCTCACTGCTGCTACTGCTCGGCGACAGGCCCTGTCTGCTCTCCAGGTCGCTGCTGTACCTGTGGCATCACATCTGCTCTCAGTCTCCCTTCTACAGCCTGCTACGCACCAGCCACTGTCTTATACAACTACAAGTGTGGTTCATATACAGCATCTTGGCTTCTGGGTTTCAGTTGCACCAATATCAGTGCCCCTACCAATATTTTGGCACACGTTGCAGCTGCCATCTTTAGGATAGCAAAAGTTAAACATTTCAGGTAAGTTGAAAATGGAAACTGCAACATCTGCTGAAACGTTGGCAGTGACATGGGTATTGACGTGGTTGAGAACTCAAGAGTCTGCAGACAATGACCGTGAAACCCTGTAAACTTTATAGTTCATGTATTGTGTTTACACACTTTTAATACTTATCTAATGTATTNCAATGACCGTGAAACCCTGTAAACTTTATAGTTCATGTATTGTGTTTACACACTTTTAATACTTATCTAATGTATTAACAAGGAAAGAATTATTTAAATATGTACTGATATGCAGGATTAACGTGTTGTTTACTTATTATTATGCAGTCATAGTATCATTTTTATAAGTTTTGGTATGGGATTAAGTTAAGAACACTGCTCAGTTCATCACATCCTACATGAAAGCATTAATTACTGCAAAACTGATTGCTGTTTTACCGGAATCCTTGACGTGTTTCCTGTCGGTTCATTGCGCAGGTCAACGCGTCGTCGATGGTCTTAGGGGCAGTACTGAGTCAAAGGACGGATTTAGGTTTGGCTCCTATAGCGCTTGCAAGCCGCAGTCTTACTGAATCGGAACGAAAACTAGGAATTTAGGAAAAGGAAACATTAGCCTGTATTTATGGCTTGGAAAAGTTCACTTCCTACACCGAACATGATGAGTGTGATTTTTACACCGATAATAAAGCGCTCAGCCGGGTTTTAAACCACCCACAGCAGTTAGGAAAATTAGGTCGATGGGTTTACAGTTTATCACGTTTCTGTTTCAAGGTATTTCACGTTCAGGGCTCCGCCAACCAGGTAGCCGATGCACTTTCGAGGATGTATGATCCTGTAGATTTTGAGGTGGTGAATGATCGTGATACTGAAGCATCTTTAAATCTTATACAAGGCTTTCCAGAATTTTTTGTAAAGCTACGTCAGGCTCAGGCGAGCGATAAGTTTGCAAGTAGAAGCAGTGAAATTTTTCAATTAGTGATTTCAAAGTGCTCATTTAACCAGGAACAGCCTATACCAGCATATATTCGAGTGCTATCTCGGCTTGTGACTGCACCAACACAAAGGGTCAAACCAAGGTCCAGTCTGACATGAATAAAGAAAGGGTGGGCAGCGACTGCAAATCCTACAAACAGGAGTACACAGTAGGAACAGAATATCAATGTGAAGTGACTAAGTAGCAGCCAATCAGTTTTAGTGCTAGGAAGAATTATTTAACAACTACAGTCAGCTCCCAATTATCCAGGACGACTGGCTAGGAGTTCACGGATAACCAAAAATCATAGTTAAAGTAATGAGCAAAAGAACTGTTTGCTTTACATACTGTACATGTAGGCTATATGGACAGAAGGTAGTAGTACATAATACACTTACAGAGCACATTTTTGGCAGCATTTTCTGGCTTGAATCGCAACAGTGAAAATAATTAAAATGCCCAGTCTCATAAACTTACACCAATATATATATACATACATATATATACACATAAAGAAAAATGCAGTCAATATCACTAAACCTTACTGTCCTTCACCGTCACAATTATACAACATTAAAATAGTCAGCGAAGTTTGCTTCTTCAATGCAGTCTCCTTATATCTAATTTTAGAAAGAATCCTTCATAACACCATTTTGTCTGTAACGAGGCTAATTTCTTCCATTTATAGAAGACCCTCGGCATAACTAGTGTGCATTTATTATTGGACATACTCGCTGTTAAAAAAAACACATATAGAGTACCTAAGGTTCAACCACAAAAACAGTATCGCATCACTCGACAGCTGCTTGGAAACTGAGGTTAGCTTTGAACTAGCATAAACAGAGCCCAGGTGGGCTATTAATAGCAGCGACAAGTGACTGGCAATAGTTGCTCAACACCATATAACCTTGAACTGGTGGCTTCACTGTTACACCAACAACATCACGACAACTGACACCCAACCACACACACCTCCACGTCCTCCCACCTTGTCAATTTCCTAAGGCTGCTCTGCACAGTCAAATGTAAAACTAAATTGACTGCTGTTGGTATGTTCTACACTAGGTGCACCTCGCATTTTGATGGTATCCATGGTAGTTATAACAATATAATCCAAGTGTTCTTATTTATGTAGGCACAGTGAACTGGACAACAGCGTGTAATGACAACTGGCTAGTGTGACCAAAATATTTCCTCTTGAACAGTCACCTTCCTTCGTGTCAAGCTACTTTGTTAAATATTTTTCACTGCAGCATGCAAACATTTACTGTTTAAAGTGTGCATGTAATATAACCAATACAACATTACAATACGTAAATAATTTATTACAATATGAATACATAGTGTGTTGGTATAATACATTATTACTTCTCAGACATAAAATGCCTTATGCAAATGGAAATTAATTTTTACAGTCTGCACTTTATTACTAACCTGTTTCTTGACTCATTGAGGTTATCATTATTGTTCATCAGTAAGTCTTCTGATTCATTCAAGGCCAAATGAGAACCTACAGTGACAAATTTAATGAAATTGTTAATGACAGAAATCAGTATAAATGACAAATAGTATATTACATTTTGCAAGGTTTTCAAAATTGTGAAATTTACAAACACACATAAGATATTACAATAGAACACATTTAGTAAAATTGCATTTTATTTTAATTCTGATTACAATACATATTTAGAAAATTTCCGATCCAATACACAATCAATATGTTATATGTAAAATCTTAATTTTTACAGAATTGTTTTGCAGTCATACTGAGAACAATTGAAAAATGAAACAATCCTAAAATAGAACAGAATTTCATAAATATTATTTTCACTAATTGTAAATGTTCCAATAATTGTTTTCAATAGAATCAACAATCAACACCAATTGAAAAACAAGTTTAGGCCGAAGATATGGAAGGTTTATTAATATTTAACCAACATTTGCAGCCCTTCACTCATAAAAATTATTCACTTAGTATAAAATTTGTGATTGAAATACTAATTTATTTCAATAGACATACATGTGAATGCACATATGATAGCACTTTGTCACCAACTAATCTGTGAACACTGAGCATAAGCATGTGCAACTCTGCAAGTGCTAGTCGAATATTACCAGAAAATCTGAGGATGAAGTTTTGAGTTATTAGCTACTAATAATCGATAAATACAAAATTTTATTAATTATTTAAAAAAGTGGACATCTATAAATAACCTGCGCTGCATGCACACCTGCCTTGGAGGCTTGGTTGCCTCCTGCACCTCTGGGTTGCTCTCCAGGCAGGGGTAATGAAAGCATATTCAATTAGAGCAGTAGGAGTGGTAAGCTCTCTCTTGTAATTTTCTCTCCCCCCTTCACACGCCCATGACCCAAAGGATATGAATATGAGCCACACAGGTCCGTCAGAGCAGTTCTTTCTGCCCAGTGTCTGCGCTGTTCAGCAGCCTGTCTACTGACTTCGGCCCGCTAGCTTCATCTTCAAGATCGTCCGCTGTGCTCTGCACACCAGTTCAACTACAGTCACGTCACCCTGATAAATTATAGGGAGTCCGTGTCACTGCTCCGATTGCCCAGCTGTTGCTACTCAGGGGCCACCCTAGCCCGACTATTCCCTATGCCAGTAATGTATTCTCTTGCCATATATACATCTACTCTGGTCTTTAGACTCTAAGCTTACCCTTGTTCCTTCCCAACAATCCTCGGGCCTCTCATGCTCAGGCACAATCCAAACCCAGAAGCCCTTCAGGCTAACACCTAGTGCATATTGTGAACGGCCCTCTACCTCAGTCTGGGCATCTGACTACCCGTGATACTACAGCTTCTTTGAACACCACTGGGGCTGAGAGCAAAGCACTCTACTAAACCTACTCTAAGGAGACTTGGTTATCAGCGATACTGCCGCTTCTCTAGGGCTTCCTCTGGAAGGTAGGCGTAGAGTTGCCTTCCACCTACCTTAGGGGTATGAGCACATCCCAAGATGGAAACGTTTCCTGTCTCAGCTGAGCGTCTCGCTACTAGTGATACTGCAGCTTCTCTGGGCATCATTTAGACGAGGAGTGGGGATCACCACCGTCAGGAGGAGAAATGTCCTCCATTGGGAAGCAGTAAAATCCCTGGGCACCAGCGCCAGAGAGGCTCCAGTTATCTGGAATGCATGCTCTTTCCCTACAAACAGTTTAAGCCACCTTCTTATTGAACACCACCAAGCCTAAGCATGAACATTTACCTTGCTTCATGCTCCACTATAGAGAAGAGAGGGCATAGGCTGAGAAACAGCTGTTGCTCAGGCTAAACGGTTTGTGGAGCAGGGAGCAGACTGCCAAAGTGTATATTCTCACTAATGAGTGGAGGCTGCATGTCAGAGCAAAGCTGCAGCACCAGCTCATCCAGCCAGGCTGTTTTGCTGTGTCAAAGGCCATTTCTCCACTACCAACAACCCTGCCTAAGTGCTGCCCAGCATCTGAATCTGTCACATTAACTTCTGCCACCACAGTTAAGCACCAGGCTGCCTTTACATCAAGTCTGTCATCTTCTGTACCGGTCAGCACACCCGCTGTGTCTGCTCCCTCTCGGGCGCCGACTCAGCCTGCTCCAACTTCAGCCCTGCCACAGCCTGAGCTAAGAGTTGTAGAGCTCCTGCAGGAGTACCACAGACAATAAATAATCTTGTTTATGGAGTGACGTGCTTCCAGTCTCCTAGGAAGAAGCCTGACCACTACACAGAATCAGGTTGCGCGTAAAGCTTTCGTTTTTTGGTTCCCAACGTGGGGTGTCTCACCAAGCCGAAAGGAGCTGGGAGACCCTGGAAACCCCTGAGATAGGCAGCCACACATCTAGCACCCCAACATCAACTTCGGGGAGTTGGGAAACATCCCTTGCCATCCAGTTCAACATGGCAGATAATAGTCCGACTATTGTTATCCATCAGACAGATAGCTAACCCCATGAGTAGGGAAAACCATTGCATGGTCCCAAACTGCACCGGAAATGGCTAATGGTGGGTAGTTGAAGTCTGCAAGTCTCCAATTTTTAGATACAGTCTATCTTGAGCAAGCCTACTGGAAAGTTCTCGAGCTTCGAGCTTGAGTTTGAGCTCAAGATCCTTAATTGCAGACAAAAAAAAATTTGTAATAAAGGTAATATTTGTGTTTTGAAGGTAATCTGTATTCATATCTGCAGTTCTAAGCAGTAATTTTAACATAACACACCTATCTTTGAAAATATTTTTTTGTTCATGAATAAATAAATATACTTTTTTCTACAATTTCTGTGATTTTTATAATGCAATACAATATCACAGATGATAAAGTACACATACAATGAATTTTCATTCAGCCAAATAGTAAATTGAAGTGCTTCATTTTATGTAAGTGTTATTTCATAGCTTAAATTTGCCAGTTCAAAAAATAAAATAATTATCAGTCAATGTATACACATGTGTGTGTGCATATAAAAGAGACAGTTGACATAACTGTATAAGGTAAAAGTAATGGCATCCATTACCAACATCATTCTCACACAGAATGTAAATCTACTTTTAAAATTGCAACCATAAAAAAAACTATTCTGCAAACGACAGTTAAAAATTTTTCGGTGTTTTGCATTAACCCCACAATTTGACTACAAATTTTAAAAGACCCTGTAACTTACGAAAACTGGTTAACTTTATTNTGTTTTGCATTAACCCCACAATTTGACTACAAATTTTAAAAGACCCTGTAACTTACGAAAACTGGTTAACTTTATTTACGTTGCTTTGCGTACCTTATGTGTAGGTTATAAGAACATAAAAAAGAGAGTTGTATTGAAATAACATTTTCATCATAACAAATTTCAGTTTTCTCTGCTGATGTTATTGAGGTTTGCGAAACGTTCAGATGTGCTGAACCAATTGTTTAAGTTTAAGTGCCGTGCTGTTGGCGTTTGTATGTTAAAAGCTCTTAATGTTTGTGTTGTCATACTTGTAAACTANTTAAGTTTAAGTGCCGTGCTGTTGGCGTTTGTATGTTAAAAGCTCTTAATGTTTGTGTTGTCATACTTGTAAACTATAACATTAACGATTTGACAAATGTAAAATTCTTCCTTGGTAACATATTTCCATACCAAATACTTAAGCATAAAGTTTAAAATAACAAATTTTCCAATAACCTAAACAAAAGCCATTTAAATTTTTACGTCTCATTCAATACTATTGAATGTCATTCCAACGAGCGATTGATTCAACACAAACTATTGCAATTGATAGATCAAACCAACTATGTTTTTACTACTTCACATGTGAATATTTCACAAATTGTTTGTTTGTTTCATGATTTCAAATAACTAAAGCAAATTTTGTGAGAATTTTGTGATTTGTGCTTCATGGAAAACAAATGTCCCTATGAATAGTCTTACATTTTCTTACAAACTGTCTCGTNGAATTTTGTGATTTGTGCTTCATGGAAAACAAATGTCCCTATGAATAGTCTTAGATTTTCTTACAAACTGTCTCGTTGGTCGCTGCATCTTAGGCCCATTGGCAACCCTGCTTTTATACTAATTTTTATGTAATTGTAACACATCTGTCCTTTAAAAAATTGTTTCGTGAATGAAAAACATCTTATTTTCTGACAAACATTTCACAAATTGTCCCATCGAATGCTGCATCTTAGGTGGACTTGCTGCCCAGTTTTAGGCTAATTTTCCTGTTATCAGATTTCATAACTACATTTCTGAGGAAAACTTTTACCAGAACACAATCATTAATACACAAGGTGTAGTTTTCTTTCGTTAACAGTAAAACAAAGTCTCATCGTTCGCCGACTCAATGACATAAGACTGGGGGAGACGCCGAGATCTTCATCAAGCAACAATCACTAATGTTTCAAAGGGAACATCCAGGTATCTGAGNAAGACTGGGGGAGACGCCGAGATCTTCATCAAGCAACAATCACTAATGTTTCAAAGGGAACATCCAGGTATCTGAGAGGAAGATGATGGCATGGAGCTAATTACAAGGTCATTACTCCTAGAAATACAATCCTATTTGAGGGAACCTGGANAAGACTGGGGGAGACGCAGAGATCTTCATCAAGCAACAATCACTAATGTTTCAAAGGGAACATCCAGGTATCTGAGGAAGATGATGGCATGGAGCTAATTACAAGGTCATTACTCCTAGAAATACAATCCTATTTGAGGGAACCTGGANAGAGGAAGATGATGGCATGGAGCTAATTACAAGGTCATTACTCCTAGAAATACAATCCTATTTGAGGGAACCTGGACAGCATACCACTGAGAAACTAGTCCATAGTCAGAACTTAGGAGCAAGACGTAGCCTTAAAACTGAAAGCTCAGGTGCAAGTCAAGACAACTGCAACCACTAGCACCAAAACTTAAACACACAATACTGCCCCTACCCGGAACATCCTAGAACAAATCATTAGNCAACTGCAACCACTAGCACCAAAACTTAAACACACAATACTGCCCCTACCCGGAACATCCTAGAACAAATCATTAGCCGACACAATATTTTGCAAACAAGAGCATTACTGTTTACATAGTGTGTAGTTTGGTCACATTGTCTGTCAAACTTTAGTGTACTTATATGAAATGCAGTATAGTCTTTTCATTTCTCATAAGCACTATGTCATACGTGGCATTAATTTCATTGCTTTGTAAAATTTATAATTTTGGTGNATCTTTTCATTTCTCATAAGCACTATGTCATACGTGGCATTAATTTCATTGCTTTGTAAAATTTATAATTTTGGTGAAGGTAGAGGAAATTTAGATTTTGTAGTGCCTTTCACGCAAACATGAAAAATCTGGTAAATTAATTGTTAGCTGCAATCGCTGATTGCAATCTGAAGGTAGCAATGTTGTTCTTGGTTTTTGGCTCTGGAATGACTCTCAAATGCTTGGGGTAACAGGTGTGTGTGCACCGCACATCAAACTTAATCCTTTTCGAAAAAGTAGGTGCTTATGTTATTATTAACAAACATGACTAGCAAAATGCAAGAAAATCATTTACTCAAATATGTTCAAGGGACATAAAAAATGTTTTAACACAGGCAATGAACTTATATTTTGATCTGTCAAAAGAGATTCAATACACCATGAAAAGTCTGCAGAAGACAGACAAACTAATAATCATAAAACAAATTGTCTACCAAGTACAATTACCTGATGGGAAGAGAAGTGTGTGCTGCACAATATCATCATCCAAGTATTGTGGAAGATCGTGGTCAGCGTTGCTAGTCCGGTCAAAGGTCATAGCATCTGCTGAACTACCTTCCACCATTTCCAGCCACTGAGAGTTATGCCAACGGAACTTCTCTAGTTTGATGCGCTCTGACCACTCCTTATTCCACTCCTGTTAGCAAACATCGGCTTCACACACATAACAACTACTCACAAAACAACATTTAAGAAATTAAACATGTCACCATATTGGATGCACTATGCATAGCAGGCACCCAATTTTACTATTTTATTTTAGTAAAATTTTAAACTAAAAAATTTATTATATCAGTGTTATTGCTTTTATTTTTGTAAACAAACTACAAACTTAGCCATAATTCATATTTTAACACACATTCACGTAAAATTTTAATGCAAAATACGTAAAGAACTATGTAATCAAAAGTAAGTATTGCATTAAAAATAAAATAACAAAGACATATATGTAATCACATTTTTGATATTAAAATATTTTCTGGTACAAATGTTGAGGTTTCTAGACAATGTGTATTCACTTCGGTCAGTATGGTGTGCCATGGGTAATGTAGTATTACATTGAAGTGTCTAACAAACCTGCTCCCCCCAGGGAATAATAGTAATACCATTGCATTCCGCTGGGTCCACATCTTGTTGGATATCGCCGCCGGTACCCAGTTTTGCCTGCACAGTAGCCACTGCACGCTACTAGAAGCACATCTCTCCACCCCTCCACTGACTGCTGGAGGTTATGACCAAACAAGCTCAGTTCTGCAGAGGGAAGGCAAGTTCTCTCCCCCCTCCCTTCACACCCGCACCCTTTTTTGTCCCCAATTGGACATATATAAGGGGCTTTGAATTCAATTAACATATTCCTGGATAGTCACGCAGTTTTAGTTGGATTAGAAACTCATGCCACGCAATACCAGTCATTCCGTTTCATCAGCGCCACAATTCCCCAAGCCTCTGCCCTTTTTAACTTCACAGGGTATTTGTCTTTTAGAATCAGCTTTCATTAATTAAAAACCTGGTAGATGGTCTCACAAACCATCTAATTATTACCGAATATTAGGTGCCAATGCCAAGTCAATAGCTTCAGTGTTGCCTCCTCCCCACCCTCAGGCAGGGGTCAGGATGGGTTAGGGCGCCATGGTTTGTTGGGGAAACTTGATGGGCAGTTACCTGTTGCAGTGGTAAATGGCTCAGCCGTTCCCCCTGAGGAAACCATGAAACAGAGCGCCGTAGCATTTCAACATTCTTTGTTGGTAAAAGGTAGTCTACATCAGCCAGTGGACACCTACGGAGAGCATGCGGCCAGGCAGGTACCGACGGCACATCTCAGCCGCTCTTAGATGTGATTACCCCATCCAGCCAGCCATCTCCTTGCCCCCCTCACTCACCCCATGCTCAGGACAGTAGAAATACTGCTGCACAGGCCAGAATCTTGGCAGCTCAGTGGAGATGCCTTCCCCAGCCTGAGCTCCATGCTTACCGTGGTTGTTAGCTCTCTGCGCTTATAGTCATACCTACGTAGTTTACTCTGAAGTGGTCTCACAGCCTGAACTCAGCCATTCACAGCTATCACGTTAGTGTTTGATAGTTTACCTTAATCTATGTTAACTATTTGCTCGTGCTANGAACTCAGCCATTCACAGCTATCACGTTAGTGTTTGATAGTTTACCTTAATCTATGTTAACTATTTGCTCGTGCTAATAGGTGAAATGGGTCTTGAACCATCGATGCTGTAGGATGCTTGGCAAACATGTCCCTTGTCCTTCAGACACTAGTTGTGCACAGGTTGGAGATACTTGTTACGCCACTGCCTTCAGATGGAATAAACAATTANAGACACTAGTTGTGCACAGGTTGGAGATACTTGTTACGCCACTGCCTTCAGATGGAATAAACAATTACCAACCATGTTTACTTTGTTTTGCCAGTTATCCGTTTCTCATTTTGCTACCATCTCTCCTTTTAACCCACTGTGTGTTTTCCGTACTCATTCTTGCAGGCACAAGCCCCGCAGATGTGAACTAGTTTTGACTGAACTTAACCATCGAAAGGAAGCTCTCACTTGTTGTCAGAGTTTGGTGTTCTGNACAGATGTGAACTAGTTTTGACTGAACTTAACCATCGAAAGGAAGCTCTCACTTGTTGTCAGAGTTTGGTGTTCTGGTTGCTGGCAAGTAATGTTGTCCATCTGGTCACCACTGAAGCAAGAGGGCAGAGATTCTTTCCAGGGTCCTTAGGCTAGAGGAGAACAAACATTTGAGGTCTCCGCGAGTCATAAACTATGAGCTAGTCAAGCGGCTCATCTAAAGACCATTGCAACCTTAGTGGGGAATGCTGGGAAAGCAAGAGGAAGTTGAGTTCCATAGTGGTTATGTCGCTCATTCATCTCTTCCAGAGGAGGAACAGGGGGCCCTCTCCCCAAGTCGCTAAGGACTTGTGCCGACTTGCATCGGAACATGTTCATACAAGTTACGCTAGAAAAGCAGCACGCGGGCAGCGCGCACTCACTTTGTTGTCATTCTAATGCAGTATGTCGCGACATTAACACGTTTTGTTTTATTTTTTGAAGATGTGAGTGGAATTACGAAGTGCTAAAAAAGTATTTTCTTAGTCGGGGAGGCAAACCACCAAATAACGGGTGCAAAACTACCATCAAATCGACAAGTTCTTGCAGTTTTGTTTTTTAATACTAGAGAAGTTAAATTGACTGTAAGTGAAAGTGCAAATCTTGTCATTTGCGAGTGCATTATTTTTTGGGAAAAGGCGAGAATACCCACGAAATCACTTCCAAACTGTGTAAAGAAACTTGTGAATCTTTATCATGTGTGGCGGGAGCTTCAAAAAAAATTGTACGAAATCCCAAGATGTTCATAAACGGGGGGCGGAAAAATTCTAAACAGATTTGGGTAACTTATTTGATATCGCACACGCCGATGCCGTCAAAAGAATGAAAACAGAGGAAGATAAAATGATCTTACAGAGACAGAGAGAACCAGGTCGTCCGGGCTGCTTGGTGGCATAGATAAAAAATTTGCTTAGAAAGAAGAGAGGTCAAGGCAACGAAAAGTGGAAGAAAAAAACTAGCTNTTGGTGGCATAGATAAAAAATTTGCTTAGAAAGAAGAGAGGTCAAGGCAACGAAAAGTGGAAGAAAAAAACTAGCTACATCTACTTCTTCTACATCGCACGAGTTATCACATCAAGAACTACATGGTAGTTTTCTTAGCTCTGACGAAGAGTCTTTGCCTGNTCTTCTACATCGCACGAGTTATCACATCAAGAACTACATGGTAGTTTTCTTAGCTCTGACGAAGAGTCTTTGCCTGATGAGATAAAGAGAAAAAACTGAAAATAAGACGACCTGGTGCAATGCATCAAGCGTGGTGGATGGCTAGAGCTATTTACTCTCTGAAAATATGTTTGTTGCAGTCTCAATTCAAAATAAGTGTGAAGGAAAATGAAGCACTGAGAGACATTTGATCATTCATTGTAACAGTTTAAGTGAAACCCTGGCTTGGATGTAGTTTGGCAGTAAAAGCACCTTATCAAGATTTGTGCTTTTTGAAAACTTTGAAAGGTTACGAAAATGTTAATAAATTAATATCCCAAGCAGTTTTGAGCAAGTTTTGCCAACACTTGTGGTATTTACGTGAGGAAATAGCTATATTATCACTCTTTGATGATTCGGTCGATGAAGAAACCGAGGTGCGAATTGTTGCTAATTTAGAAAGGGAAAGTTTATTCGATTTACAAAAACTATATATTCCATCGAAGGAAGAAATCTCGAGCTCTTTGTATGGTATGTAGAATCAGCTGTTTTCTGTTCTATTTTATTTATTGATTGATACTAATTTTATCTTCTATTTGTTACAGAAAAAACTATGGANCAGCTGTTTTCTGTTCTATTTTATTTATTGATTGATACTAATTTTATCTTCTATTTGTTACAGAAAAAACTATGGATGGGTTTTGTGTCTATAAAAAGGAAGAATCTGTTTTCACAATTAAAGATTGAGAGCAATTTTCTTCAAGAAAACGTTTTGTCATGGGAAGAAAATGCCGCTTTTGCGGATGCAAAAAGAAGTTTTTTCTCTGTAGGCAGTCAATGATGTAGCTGAAAGAGCTGTCAAACTTATGCGAGAATTTCATGGAAAAATCACAGCTAAGGAAGAACAGAAGCAGTACCTTCTACGCTGTGTTCAAGAACACAGAAAACTGTATCCTANAAAGAGCTGTCAAACTTATGCGAGAATTTCATGGAAAAATCACAGCTAAGGAAGAACAGAAGCAGTACCTTCTACGCGGTGTTCAAGAAAACAGAAAACTGTATCCTGACTGCAAAAAGGAGATTTTAAAAAGAAAATATCCACATTAATTGTTTTTTTTTGTGTCTAATATACTTATCTAGTGTTTATTGTTGTTTTAGTTTCATGTTATACCTAAAAATAAAATTGTGCTAAGATCTAGCCACATATCACGGAGGAGTAAAAAAGACAATTTTTTAAAACTTTGGGGTCTAGTCGGCATGGGTTAAAGTCATTGTACAAGGGCGATATGTGGTATCTGAATAAGTCATGGTAGTTCGAAAAAAAATAGAAGGTATAAGTTAACAAATTAAAAAAAAATTTTTTTTTTGCCATATAAGGGACACCCTAATGTCATAAACTTCTGATAAGTTCACATTTCAACACTAAGGCCTCTGATAAATAAACAAAATTAAAATAATGAACTTTACACTTACCTAAAGTTATACTGCACTGTGTTTAGACACCTTTTCCAACAAGGGGCGGTCCAGTATGACCTTCTAGGGTCTGACTATTAAAAGAAATTTATATTTAATAAAAAAAGTAAATAAAAAATCAATTTCCATTTCCCCACCAGAGACTGTTGAGCATCGACTTTATGCTAAAAATTGAACATTTTGAGGTGTAGGGTTTTGGGGTGGGTCAAAATAGGTCTGAAATTTTACAAACCTCGCATTAAGACCATCTATAACAACCTTATTCATGAAAATCGCGAGGGGTCACATCAACTAGTTTCTACCGTAAACACATACAAAAACAAAAATAATCTTTTCCTGATCTTTTGTTTAAACCTTATGGGCAAAAAAAAGAATCTCTTGCCTTATAACCCTAACACATGCTGAGAAACATACTGCATGCAGCACCGCTCCGTTCCACTGCTACATCTTAAACTCGCCAGTGCATTGAACTAAAAGATGAGGACATGAGCTCTGCCTACCTGCCTTCTCATTCCTATTTTCGTCTTTGATACATGTTACAAGGGGTACGGTACTCTATGGCAGACAGCAGTTGCCAGTCAGTAAACTTACTCCACAGTGGCCACTCTACATGCCATTTCAAATTACACGTTCTTTCCATGTTAACTCCTTAAAAATTCAAGGTTTTCGTATTCATCAATAAAAAATATCTCGCTGAATTAGGCTGCAACAATAAATTTTCTTTAACACACTAGGTTGCAAACTGCCATTTAAAGATCATACTCAATTTAAAAACAATCGGCAAACTTCACTCTTTGCTTTCTCTGAAGCTACATTTCCGAAATAACTCGCTGAACTTCAATACAGGCCAGTAAAAATTCACAGTTGTTTTTACAATACAGAATATATAAATAGACCAAATCTATTTCATGCCTTCACAAATAAGTCAAAAAACTGAAATATATATACTTTTGATTCTCATCATCCAAATCATTCAATTTAATTTTCTGATAGTCTTCAATTAAAATGTTTTAAAAAAATATTTTTTTCACCATTCACTGATATTTCAATCTGTCAATATCAACTGAAAATATGAGTTTCACTGCACTTTAGCATTTACATCTATCATACTGCAAAGAACACTCATATCTTAAAAAACTAACAATGTATGCACAAACACAAAACACTGAATGAAAATGTTCTGCACTTAATTTTGCCAAAAATTAAACTATTTGGACCTAAGTGAAAATGCTGATTATCATTTAATTACAAAGCTTATTTTTCTAATAAACTATACAGGTTATACAAACACACATTAAAGTAATAAATGAACATATAAAAAAAACCAACTAATGGATGCACAAATTTGCTTTAATGGTTTCATGCAAAAATTTCAGTATGTTAATTTCTTATGATTAACCAAAATTTTTACTGTTTTTACTTAATCATAGGTGCTACTATGCAAATATTTCAGGGCACATTTAATCATAACAACGAAAACTGAGGGCACGCGACAGAACAACGAAAATTGAGTGCACATGACATGAATTTTAATACCATGACCATGGCTGCGACATCAACTGTCTACAAACATCCACTGCCATGAATGCAGCAACCAGTCATGTAATAAACTAATTTAGATGTGGAAAGGATTTTCAAACTCTTGCAAGAATTAGGAACTTTCTCGTAAAAAAAAAAACATTTTCTTTTAACAGTTGAATTTTTTTTGGTATGCTAGTTGTAAATAAAACGTTGTCTATTCAAATATTAAAATTTTTAGGTAGGACTGATGGAAACATATTTCATTTTTACAGTTAAAAATATCAGCGCAAATTACCGTGGGTAGGCTCTAGTGACATGGTGTTTTTTTTTGTCCGAAGAAGAAAATTTAATAGGCGGAGAGGAGATTGTCAATCTCTCTCTTTCTCTCTCTCTCTCGGGAAGTTTCGCACCGCTAATAGTAGAGGGAAAATTATACATGTTTTCAATTTTAGCATATGCATATTACTTATTACTGCAAAAATAATGATTTTTGAATTTGTAATTTACAACTGAAACAAGATTTTAATGTTTGAATACTTTATTATAATACATTCAGATGTGATGGCGGGACAGTTATAAATCCAAAGTTGGCAGAAGTGTGGCAACATGAAGATGACATGGTGTGTTGCTTTTGGCTAAACTAAGTGTTAATTTTTTTTTCTGTGAAATATACATAAATTACCACATCAAGTTTGTACAAGTTGTGTTTTTTAAACCTACCTAGGCAAGTTACGATGTGATAAATCTGTTTTTCCACAGCAAGAATAAATATATTGCGACGTGTGTCGTGACCGCTGCATGTGAAAGGCCATTGTTGGTCTCCGTTATGCTGTGTCAGTAGGTGTGATGGCAAATACTGGACGGGCAAAATTTATATGATTTAACAGTGAACTGTTTTTGTAACAAAATTAATTAT
Organism: Clitarchus hookeri; assembly: GCA_002778355.1. Taxonomy (NCBI): domain Eukaryota; kingdom Metazoa; phylum Arthropoda; class Insecta; order Phasmatodea; family Phasmatidae; genus Clitarchus; species Clitarchus hookeri. The sequence goes on along the minus strand of NQII01009498.1, from coordinate 19,186 downwards.
TTGTATGTAACGTCTGTTTATTTATCACAACTATTTAACTTTGCCCTACCTAGGTTTGAAACGCAACTGTGTAACGAGCTTACGTTTCTGTGATTTTAATGTTTTCCACAATCCCAACAAATTATTAAGCCCAGCCAAAAATTTTTTAATAAATAAATAAACCTATTAAAAAACAAGTGCCTTTAAAGAAATATGACCGGATTAAAAGTTACGGTAGGCCTATGTGTGTGCATGTTTACCACTATCTTTAAGTTTGTTGCTACGTACAAAAAATAAGCGACACGAGTTGCGAGCTTGAATTTACTGTCTATTTTGTTGGACTGGTTGCTCCTTTATTTTAATATTTATTCAAACTGAGGCCGCCCTTTTAACGAAATAACCCAACACATATCAATAACAAGAAATTTAATACTACAGTTCTTTCCCCCACAGTTGCAACAGGGTTAAACACAGTCATGGCAAAATACTAACGTGTATTATGTGTAATGTGCTATGTAATATATAACATAAATATGTTAACAGTGTGTGAAGTAATTACAGTAACAACTATTGTCAATACATAGATTGTGAAAAAGTCGTAAAGCTGATCTAAATATGGTTATATGCCTAAATTGTGAACATTCATACATAATGATTTTTGAAATACGACAGAATTCTTTGAACAACTGAAAACAGTAAACAAAGCATTTGACAGTTAAAATGTATAAGTCACATAGCAGTGTTTATGTTTACATGTAGCGGAAGGATGTGTAATCGGTAACCAAAAAGTAGAACTTTAGCAGGGCTTCAGAAAATTGTGAAGTAACCGTGAATGGCCTATACTGTACAGTATACACTTAATAAATGTCAAAAAGTAAACTTTCACCCTAAATCTACTTTCCTACTTAACAACTGGCAGTAACTCTGTAACCATTCCTAAGACTCTCGCTCTTCACTGTGACCAATACCGATGTAATGAGTTCACTCCCACAGCTGTGAGAGACGCTACCAAAGAAGACAGAGAGAAAGGGAAGGCAATGCAGGGTTGTCAATGCCCAAATTTAACAAGTTTGATAGTAAAAAACATTCATCCTGTATCACTATTACTTGTTAAAAGAAGACTTTGTTTTATTTTTATAGAACAGAGTTCCATTTACAAGTTCGTCTTAATAGTTTAAAAATTTAAAATTTAGGCACATTTTCAAGAACAAAGTTTGTAGCAAAGAAAAAAAAATAAACAGTTTGCATTCGGAAGAGTTAATAATACATATTAGTTTCCTGCAGTTTGATCAATTTTAAAGGTTGAGTGAAAGACAGCAAACTTACATCGGATACTTCCGCTGTTAAAAATTGTGTCAGTGTGTATCAAAACACGACAAATTAAATGTTTATAAAAAATAACAATATAGGGATTACATAACATACCAAAACCAAAAGACTCACCTTTCTTAAGCATTTACAATTCCCAAGTTTCAAAACCTACTTTTCTCACCTCTGCATATGCTGTAATTTTTACAAAACTAAAAAATCATACAACTGTTTATCTGCTTTCTGTTTTACACTTCTTCACAGATTCACATGTGTGTCCAGCAATTAAAAAGTTACGTTAAAAGTGAATCTAATAGTATACCAAGAAAAGTTGCACTAAACAATCACATACCTAAAATAAATTCTTAATTAAGCAGCTTATTTGCTGTGCAATAATTTTTAGGAAAACATAATTTACTACACTACTTGCTTATGAAAATTCTAAATACACTAGCAATGAATAAAACACTACACAAAGGTACACTCACCGATATAACGTCCAGGCACAAGTTGCAGACTTTACGAATCTGCAGATTCTTGTCATGCATCAAATCAATGAGGTAGGCTGGCACCTCTGATAAAAGATAAGGATTAATATTATGACCCAATGAACAAGTACAGATAAATGAAAAATTAAATTTCCTTATAAGGTGAGCAATAAATATTTTTATTTATATTAAAATCAAAATGCAGAAAACAATGATGCAGAAATTCATAGATTTATTTAATTTATCACAAAGTATAGTATGAACACTGATGGTTACACAATTTGTGTCTAGTTCAATATTTTTCAGAGACACAGATGTACACGAACTTACAGGATGGTACTTGTTGATAAATCCTGTTCACTGTAAAATGAGCATTTTTAAAAGCCCTTCAAAATTGATAGACAATGGTCGTGTTCATTACAAGTTGCCTTGTAGATTATCTGTTCTGTGAATGTAACTGTTAAAATTGGTTACTATTAAAAAAATGGATAGTGACAATGCAGAGAAATCACATTAAAAAAAAAACCAACAACAAAGAAACACGTGTTGAGTATGTTGTACATGTATTTTGCACGTTTTGTAAAGCTATTATGAAGTACATTATACATAACCAGTGTAAAATTCTAATTCAAAGGCCTTCCTTGCACATGGTGAATAGTCTGGTGGCAGCAATGATACTTTAAAATAAAACAATCGTTAATGTTAAGTGATGCAGATGCAAGGCTTGGAACAAAGAAACCAGTGTCTAAAAAATTACTGAATTTGTGACAATGTGCCGTTTTTTCAAAAATACTCTTAGTTAAAAATTTTTTATGGGATTTAAAATTGTTTTNTCTTAGTTAAAAATTTTTTATGGGATTTAAAATTGTTTTTGGTGTTGCAATTTTTTAAAGTTATTTAACTGTAATTAGTATTTGGGGATAATAACTTAGTGGTTGTGATAATTTTGTAAATTTTCCTGGGACATTATAATTTAGCTTTATATCCCAGCAAGCAGACAGGCAAGAACGACTCCATGCAGCCCGTATCTGCGAGAATATCCCCGCTTGCAACACACTTTATCGGAAGCACCAGATGCTGGCGTGATTGTTTTAGTTACTGCATTTCTTATTCCCGCTGTGCCTGAACTCTTGAAGTGCTGTTTCCCAGAACGGTAAATTTTCGCTGTGTTGTATAAACTTACCCTTGTTTGTTGACAACTTGTGGTAAAATGTAATATATTTTTATATCAACGTAATTATTATCTACTGTCAAGTCTCCAAAAAAAAATCATGATCAAACATTTTTTGTAAAACTTTGGACAAATGTCAAATAGTACTGGTGACTTAACATATAAATGTGACCATGAGTAACAGTTCTTCTGCCGAACCATTACTCTGAGGGTTTATCATTTCCTGTGCGTTGCTCTTTGGTGCTGACGTGACTTTCTTCCTTCATGAAATTTGCAATTACGTAATAGTTTCTCCATTTCTTAAGCACTGCAATTAATCAGTTAAATATGTGGTAACAAAACTTCAAGTACCGCCGTTGTGCAGTCCATGTACTTGGACAACTATCCAGCCATGACGTGCTACATAACTTCCCAAGCAGACTCCGCGTGTTAATATATAACAATCTAACTTCTTCCTCCAGCCTGATGGCAGTAGATCAGACTCGTGGCAGCATCTCTTTTAACAGAAAGCTATTTTGTAACTTAATTGTTTTTTTTTTGTCATCCTGACAATAATGAACCTTTCTCTGGCTTCATAGCCGTTGTTGCAAAAAGGAATGTTGTAATCTAGTAATTTAGTTTTCTTTTGTGTCAACCTAACCATAAAAAACTTTTTGAAAATTTTGACAGCTGCTATAAAAAATGTTAAAAGTTTTTTTGGTTAATTATCAAAAAAAGTATTGGACATGTAAAGAAAATTTAACACATTACCATGAGGTGCACCTCTAACATAATTAAGAAAATGTTTGTATGTTTAAGTTGTCATATGTTGTAATGATTTATTTTGAATGCTAGTTTGTTACTCCAAAAATNAAGAAAATGTTTGTATGTTTAAGTTGTCATATGTTGTAATGATTTATTTTGAATGCTAGTTTGTTACTCCAAAAATCTGTTTAAAATTACTTGATTTATGGCAGTAAATGAATTATTTTGTGTGTGAAAATATGAGATGCGGAAATAATCTGAAAATAAAATTGTTCTGGCAGTATTAAAATTCACCATTTAGTATATTAGTATTTAGTAGCTTCAGTTCGGTCGCAATTTGATTGCTATATGGTAGTTTTGCAGTTTAGCAAGTTTCATTACATACTAAAAACTTGGGGTGTGCAGGATCCCGAACTTCGGGAAAAGTTTTGGGAATTCATAACAATTTTCTCGTCAGGCGGGAAATAATTTTTACCAAATATTTTCGGGAAAAATTTATGTTTACGTCTGTAGGTTGTTCCAACTAAAATACAAGTCGGGTTTCGTGTGTGAAGCTTTGTATAGACCCTTTACGTGAGCGATTATGATTTGATGAGTCAAATCTTGTCGAGAAAATTTTGATTCTTCAGGTTATTCACAGATTTAAAGATCATTACATAAGCTAAAAAATTTTGGTAAGTCATATATTATCTAACATTAGCCCTATGTATTTATTACGAAAATCAACTCAAACTGGTTGCAAACTTGCACTATTAGGAAATTACGGTAAACTGTGCACACTGAATTTGTCTTATATGTGAGTGACATCTATAAGTTGCAAGCATCAATTGCTGGTAGTGGGACACGAGTTTCAATATACATAACCTAAACATTCACGTAAAAATAAGCAGTGCACAATGAAAGTTTAATTCGACTCCAAAAGTTTTAATTATTTTACTGACATCTAACATGGTGTTTATTTAATATGGGTTTGGCTAAAACTATTTGTAACACGCCAGCAATTTNTTATTTTACTGACATCTAACATGGTGTTTATTTAATATGGGTTTGGCTAAAACTATTTGTAACACGCCAGCAATTTGTCTCTGTTTTTAATTGTGTGTTGTGCTCAATCATCGCAGAGACGTTGAAAAACTCCAAACGTAGCAAATTTGCTATGAGAAAAAATTTAATTAATTTACTTTGCTACTTTTTATGTCATTGATNAAAAACTCCAAACGTAGCAAATTTGCTATGAGAAAAAATATAATTAATTTACTTTGCTACTTTTTATGTCATTGATAAATAGAGGAATTAGTTTTGTTAGCATACAGATTCGGTATGTTGCATTCATAACCTTCCCGATGCGACTTGGCTGTGATTTCATTTGCTCTATGTGATTGAAGCGCGTGTGTTCACGGACGTTAAAACTTCCACTGAAAGTTGATTTTAGTAAATTTGTGTCAATGTGCACACATTTTACTGCCAAAAATGGAGCAAAAAATGTCAAAGTTCCTTAGTAGACGTCATGAAATTATAAAGAAAATAGCAGCAAAATGAAAACATCAAGGCAATGTTTTTAAACAAATTTAAAGTTCCTTTTTTCTTTTAACATGTAGCAAGTCCAACATATTTTTATTATTTAAAAAATATTATAAGGGATTTTCTTATTAAAATTGAAGCTATTCTTTTAAAGAAGTGCTCCAAACCCAGAGGATTAATTCGTAGTGCACTAAATGTATAAAAATATAAACACCATACCACTTTTCTAACGCAAATAAATTTTTTAGCATGTAGTCATTATTTAATTTTTTGTTTTAATGAAATAAGTCATGATAGAATGTTATTCACTGGTCTAGCAACCCACAAACTTCTTTACCCGACTTAAAATATCTTTCCGAATTTCCGCGGAAATTTAAGTTTGCCGCTACCCAAATCTTTCCGATGGAAAAATTCCATTCCCGCACACAACTACTAAAAACTAAATACTAAAATACGAAGTACGTCATCATTTTGTAAACTGTTTCAGGTCATGTGACCTTTAAGTAAAAGTGTCAATTCAAACATGGCCTCACTTTGTACGTGACCCATACTTTTCTCACTTGAATGAAAAAGAATCTTTAAAAAATCTACCACATAGCGGATGATTTCAACGTTACCATGGCAAAGGACTTATAGAAAGAAGATAGAACTTTATTAATTTGCACGTGACAGAAACAAACTGTTTATTCCACTTGGAACGTTCACTTTCACACTTCTTGTGGCTTTGATATGTTGTTGCTCGAGAAGAAATTATATTTGTACCGTTGTAATATTTCTGAGAAATAAATATTAAAAAAAAAAATAGCTTTATCATAAAAGGAAACTAAGCTTCTATACATCTTACGGCTTTGGAACGACCGTCTGGCGCCTGCCATGGTTGTTTACTAGACTACTAGCGCCGTTAGTTTAATTCTGTGGCAGCGCTGATAGTACTCAAGCAAATAAGCCATGTCATTTCAAAAAAACAAAACACGTTTGTTTATAACAAGAAAAACATTTCCATGCAATCGTTTTAAAAAAATGAGCAGTGTAGGTTAACTGTCTTAAAAACAAAATGCCAAATAACGTGTCTGCGAAATGCCTTTATATGTAGAGGCAATAATGGAGATTTTCTTTATTTACTAATTATGCATTCCCAATCTCGTCGTTTTCTCATGGGAAAATTTATTTTCAGCCTCGCCCAAAATTTTTCTAGCTCAAAATCTCCAATCCCGCCTAGCTATGTTTTGTTTATGGTAAACACCAGCCCGTTATAGTATTATTAATCTACAGTTATTATGTCTATCAGTTGCGTGTGACGAACAGATTCCCTTTGTTGTAAAACATAATGTGTTTTCGCTGTGCTATTCTTGGAAATTTTTTAGTAATTTTATGTGTTGGTGAACATTTATCATGGCAAGTGAGGTTTGGAAATACACACACACACACACACATTTAGTCCACATAGTTTATTCGAAAATATTTCCAAACCTCACACACACACACACATGCACGCACGCACAGATATATGTATGTTTTCAATATTATCACATATGCCTCTTTTGAACTTTTTGGAATTTCATATGAATATGCTCCCACGGTTCGCGTTATATTATTTACGTTAGTAATAGGTAGAGACCCAAGAATTTCTTGAGTAGCATGTCCTAAAATTCTTGAGTAAGAGAGGCAAAAATTCTTGAGTGAAAACACAAAAATTCTTGAGTAAAATGCAGATTTGTTTAGTGCCAATAATACGTATTATAGACACAAAAATTGTGTATTGAAATTCAAAAAATTACAACAAAACTAAGTACACAAACATATTTTATACTTTTAAAACTGACTAGACATTTCTAAAGGTTTTAGATGTTAGCATTTTTTTGTAGTAAAACCCTGCAATAAGTAGTTTCCAATACACTGAAGAGTCAAAGAAAAACTGGTACACCTGCCTAATATCGTGTAGAGCCCCACCCCCCACCAAGCTCGCAGAAGTGCCGCAAGAAGGCGTGGCATGGATTTGACTAATGCCTGAAGGTATTCAGGAGGCAATTCACACCATGAATCCTGCAGGGCAGTCCACAAATCCCATCTGCGCCAATTTGAGAAAGGGTTGCACGTCTGTCACGTTTAATGATTCTCGTCTGTCGTCGTTTGTCCCGTTCTTTCACTATTTTTTTCCGGCTGCAGCGATGTCGAAGATGTGATGTTTTACCGGATTCCCGATATTCACGGTACACTCGTGAAATGGTCGTACGCGAA